>CM077155.1:114330702-114583218 GCA_039583875.1 Platanthera guangdongensis | reverse complement strand
GGAACCAGGGTGGTAGAACACTATTAGCTGTCCTTTGTCTTTCTGGTTGCTATATTTTGTTCGCTGTGTGCTGTGTTGTTTTATTTCTTGCTTCATATTTTTATTTTCTGTAGCACTATACACATATTATTTAAATAAGTCTTCCACTACAAATAATTTTTAACTTGAAAATTATTTTAATAAACTCTATTCACCCCCCCCCCCCCGCTAGAGTTAAGGTAGATCTTATCCCCAATTTCAAACCCTGACGCCGACTGCTGCTTCAAGTGCGCCCAGCACTTCACTGAATATTGTTTCTTTGAGGGGCACACAAGCGAGGCCGAGCTCGCTGAGTTTTTTCGCGACCATGTGACGCCAGGCTTCGAGCCGCGCCAGCCGAGGCAGGGGGAGGCCATCAATACCTTTTATGATGATGAGCTCACCTTCCCCATCTCTCACTTTTAGGTGGGGCTGCGCCTCCCTCTCTGGCCGGAGATTCGGCAGATTATGAAATACTATGCGCGGTGCCCACGCAGCTGAACTCCAACGCCATTGCAATGATGGTGGCATACGCGAGCTACCTCCGCCGAGAGACGATTAAGTTCAACCTGACGGTGTTCAGGACGCTTTTCTCCTATAAGGTGATGCCGGATGGTGTTGCCTACTTTATGAGCTCGCTGATCAAAGTTCGCGAGATCGCGAACAAGCACCATAATTGAATGTCCAAGATCGCCTTCATCTAGGGCGATCTCAGCAACATCCCCTACTCGCCTCAGCAGAAGGGAGAGGAGGTCTACTGCCCGCCGGCCATGTCCGGCAATGATGCCGACCTCCACAAATACTTCCTCCACAAGGACTTCGAGGTCGCCTTCCTACGAAGGGGCCTTGACGCGCTCCGCCCCGTCCTACCCGGCGAAGGTATCGTTTCTCCTCATTAACAAGCTCGCCAGATTGACGAGCTCGCCCTATTGCTGTTGAAAATCTTCTAACTTTTCCAAGTTTTTTCTTGCAGGGGAGCAGCTAATTCACGTAAACCTACCATTTGCGGACTCGGGACTGTGCCAGGACCCTCTCGCTCGCGAAAAGGCAGTGGCGGCGGCCCTGCCGAGACAATGCAGCCTTCTCCAAACCCTCTTCCAGTAAGAGGCATCCTGGAGATGCGGGGTCCAGCCGCCCCATCGCCAACAACTACCCAAAATGATGAAGAGAGCCTTGCTGGCTCCGTGGGGGAAAACAACATCAACAACATCAATCCAGCCCTAGATACATGAGCTCGCCTGAAGTCTGCCCCCGACGTGTCGTCGGAGAGACCGCTGAAGGAAGTTACCAGCATGGGGTGGAGGGTGGCGAGACATCTGCTCCCACTGCGGCGATCTTGCCACCTCCTTCGGCGAAGAGGATGGCTTGTGGGCGGCACGCCGAAAGAGCATCCCCTCTTCAACTTTGGTGGGCGGTGGAAAGAGTCGGCGGGCGAGCCCATGGTGCAGTGGGATGAGCTGGCCCATCGAGTTTCCATCTCCACTCTTCACCCGTCTTGGCATGACCGCGAGCCCGCCACTGGTCATGCTTACGCCCACGTCTTGCCCTCTTTGGCTAGGAAGACGATGAGGCCTATAAGGGCATGATCCTGCGGCAGCTCGGCCATGAGGTCCTGCAGGCCCACCTGCGAGCCATGGAGCTCCATCATATGTTGGTCCACCGCAGCTTCAGCCTCAGCAATCAACTCCAAAAATCCGAGCAAGACCGTGACGTCGCCAAAGACAAGGTTGCTGATCAGGCGAGGCGGCTCGGCATCGCCGTGGGTCTTCTCGCCCAGGCCGCCGGCGGGTTGGTGAGTACCAGGCTTCTTCCCTCTTTTACTTGAAATATTTTGCGTTGTTAACGAATTTTTCTCTTTCATAAGGATGCCAAGGCTGCCGAGGAGCTGCGGGCTCGCAATACCGAGCAGAGGAGGAGATCGGCCAGCTGCACGCCCGGCTTGCCGAGCTGGAGGGCGCGAATGCGAGGCTGAAGGAGGAGAATCAGAACCTCAGTCGCGAGGCGAGCCGCCAGGCGGAGATCTTCGTCCCGGTCAGCGACGTCGACCCAATCCTCCCCTATAAGAGGCCAAGGATCTTTGGCGTAGCCGACCTCACAGAGAGGCTGCGGATCAACTCCATCCAGGCAGCCGAATGCACCCTCCAGATTATGAAGGACACTGGGGTGCTGTTGGAGGTGTGCGAGGAGATCTCCGCAGATCGTGAATCCGGCGAAGGGGCGTTGGGCTAATCCTGCAAATTTCTTTCTCCCCCCTTTTTTGTAACCTCACTGAGGCGAGCTCGACCTGTAAATATCATTACCTAATGAAAAACATTTTGATACCTTATGTGTTCGATGTAACTATATTACTATATACATATTTTCTATCCTTTGCTGGATTTCTCTATCGTGCCCTGTTTGTCTGCAAGCACTTTCCCCAGTGACATTGCGTAGATGGCGTTGCGAGTAGGATAGCCATTAGGACTCACTCCTGAGAGTTCATCTTGAGAGATCGCCCATTCTTAGGACTCTCCCTTGCTCGCACGCAAGAAGCCCATAACCTTATTAATATGAGACCAAATTCTCTAAAATTTTCCAAGTAAAACATAGCGGGGGGTGAGGTGTCCTGGCGGGATTCGCCTCCTTCGGCGAGGTTCAATGGCCTGGCCACCACCCTTCTGCGATACTGAGCTGAACTGGTGAGCCCGAGCTCGCCTATACCGAGCTCTGCTCCCTTATTCTTGGAAGGCCCAAGCTTGTTAGGCACTACCTGGGGAGTGTAGGACTTCCCAGAGTGATCTCCAGCACTATCAGCTGGATGATAGCCGGACAGCGGGATCTACTCGAGGTCTAAGGATGACACCGAGTGACTTCCAGCCCCGCCAACTAAGTTAGAGCCTGACAGCGGGATCTGCTCGAGGTCTAAGGATGACACTGAGTGACTTCTAGCCCTGCCAACTAGGTGAGAGCCTGACAGCGGGATCTGCTCGGGGTCCAAGGCTGACGCCATCGAGTGACTTCCAGCCCTGCCACCTAGGTGAGAGCCTGATAGCGGGATCTGCTCGAGGTCTAAGGATGACACCGAGTGACTTCCATCCTTGCCAGCTAGGTGAGAGCCTGACAGCGGGATCTGATGTAACATCCTATTTCCAACTATACCCCTAAGAGTGATTTTGGCCAGGACTAGGTCATGACAAAACCCTAGGAAGCTAAAAAGGGTCAAGTGATAGAAGGCCAATGTGAGAATCACCTTGGTCTTCCTATGACACAACCTCATCACAAAACCTAGGGTTTGACCTTAGGGCTTTCCATGACTCCATGACCACACCACAACATCACTAACCTATTAGAGGGTCCACTAGAGCCTTAAGGGTCCATTGAAGTCAACCAGGGTGCCCAAGTTGACCTAGAACCACTACATGCCTAAATTGGGCAAAGTGCCCTTACTAAGAGCAGTGTGCCCTAATAAAGCCCAACTAACCATACCAGGGACTTCCTAGACCTAAAGTGAGGTCAATGAGTCACCTAGGACCCATGGAGGCAGTCAAAAGGGTTAAGTTGACCAAAGTCAACTCTAACCCTAAATGGGTCAACCTAACATACATAGGGTCAACTGACCTTCCCTTAGCCAAGTGGGTCCCACTCATACCCTCCTAACCTTAGAGTGAGGCCAATGGGTAACCTAGGACCAATTGGGGTCCACCAAAGGGTCCAAGTTGACCAAGTCAACTCTAGCCCTAAAGTGGTCAAAGTGCCCTACCTAATGGTCAAGTGACCTCCAGAGGACCAAGTCAACCCCACCTAGACCTTAGGGGAGGCCAATGGGTCACCAAGGACCCATTAGGGCAACCTCAAAGACCAAATTGACCAAGGTCAACCATGGTCAAAGTTTAGGTCAAGTTA
This sequence comes from Platanthera guangdongensis, assembly GCA_039583875.1. Lineage (NCBI taxonomy): Eukaryota > Viridiplantae > Streptophyta > Magnoliopsida > Asparagales > Orchidaceae > Platanthera > Platanthera guangdongensis. The sequence continues at coordinate 114,579,318 of CM077155.1, read as the reverse complement.
GCCCAAATAGGCTAACTCAAGCTCAAACCCAATTCACTTGGGCTAACCTTGATTTAATGGATGAAATAAACATGCGGGAGCCATTGGATTAGGTAGGAGTCAATTTCAGCTTGGTAGGTAGGAGAGAGAGAAAATCCAAATGAAGGAGAGAAAAAGAGAAGGAGTAATGGAGGAAGACCTTAGGCTCCTCCTTCCCTTTCCCCAAACCTTCCCCATTCAATTCCCTATGACCATAGGAGTGCAACCAGCTGATCATTGACTGGTTGGAGCCAGGCCTCATCCCCTACCAACCATGGCCGCTATTGTTGACTAAGGACAATAATGGCAAAGCACCCTATAGCCATCTAACACCCCTTCTCTTTATCTTAAAACCTTCACTGGACTCCAAGGAGTCATTTCCACCAGTTACCTAAAGGAACCAAGCAATTCCACTGTATAGTTGTAGAAAACCGAGCACCGCCACTATTGGAATACCCTATTACTAATTTGGGTCAGGATCACTATGTCTCTTAGGAACCTGTTTTGACCTCATTGTATAGATCTAAAGGTCAATTAGAATTGATTCTAAGGGTTAGTAGTTAGGTTTGTAAGCTTCCTCAAGAACAGGTTTTTCAGTTTGGAAACTAAGTCATTTCGTCGAGCTCAGTACGACGAATCGTCGAACTATAATCGACGATCGTTGAGCTCACTTCGACGGATCGTCGAACTCCATTCGACGATGTCTAAGCTCAACTTCATCAAGTCGCCGAACTCCATTCGACGATATTCGAGCTCAGTTCGACAATCTGGTGTCAGTTTGATTCTCTATCTCTGAGCTCAGTTCGACGATAGTTGAGCTCAGATCGACGATCTCTGTTTCTGTCAAAGTCCAAATCTCTGAGCTCAGCTCGACGATAGTGGAGCTCAGTTCGACGTTTTTCTGAAGAGTTCAAGGATTTTCAAGATTCAAATTTGGACAGCTATGGAATTATTGTCAGCAATTAATTCAGAGATCTTACACCATTTTCATTTATTTTGGAGCAAGTTTCAAGGAATTATCAAGGAATGTTTTTATTGGACTTTCCTCCAGAAGAGCAATGCAATTAAGGAAGTCATTGATGACAGGCCAACAACTATCTTGGACAATGGACAATTTCTATTCAGACAAAAGAAATAAAAGATAATTCTTGAACTTCTGCAATATCAATCCAATAGAGAACTCTGAGAAAAAAAAAGAAAAGAAGAGGAATTTTCTCTGCAACAACTCTCACAACAACAATCACACAAGAGAAAGAAAAAGAGTTCCAAACATTCTCATTCTCAAGAATTCATACAGAACACCAACACCAAAAGGAGATCAACAAACTGATATCTTCAGATCTCTTTTTCAAGTGTTCAAGGCCATCATCATTCAAGACTCCAGACACCTCACATTTCAGTTGTTGCTGAAATCATCATTTGCTGGAGATCAATTTTTGAAGGCATATCACCCTACTGCAAAGCTTCATTTCCTGAATAACTCAAGATCTCAGGGGGAGCTTGACAACATCACTGAATGCACATAGTCTTCTCACTGTGATTGAGAGAAGAAGACTTTCATCACTCTCTCATCCCACCTCTGTAAAGGTTTTTCAAACTCCCTTCAAAAGTTTGTGTGTGGTTTTTTGAGCACCTTATCAAAAGCTCATTGGTGGCAAGACACCTGATCAAAAAATCTGGTTTGGTTTTTGAGCACCTTATCAAAAGCTCATTGTTGCCCAGGACACCTGATCAACTCATCCTGCAGTAGATTCCTACCTAGGGTGGTAGAAGAGTGGATGTACCCAGATTGGTTGGGGAACCACTATAGCTCCTTGTGTCTTCTAGTTGCTTGTGTTTCTTTTGTTTCTGGTTGTGGCTTGTGATTAGTTTCTTTTGTAGATGTATGACTATTCTGTGGTTAGATTTACTATTTGCTTCCCTGTTCACATTAGAATACAACAACTATTGTAAAAGTTTTTAGCAAGCACCATACTCTATTCACCCCCCCCCTCTAGAGTATATCAGATCTAACTCACACTTTCAATTGGTATCAGAGCCAGGTTGGTTAAAAATACCACATCTCAGTGGTTGCACAGGCTAACACCTCAACCCAAAGATCCCTAGTTAGATCTGCTTGTTTTGATTTTGTTATTAGAAATTTTCTTCACAAAACATGGCCCAAAACAAAGATTATGCTAGAACCAGACCTCCAGTGTGCAATCTGTCTAAGTTTGAACTTTGGAAAGCAAGGATTAGACAATACATGAATTCTATTGATGAGGACATCTTTAATTCTGTTTTGACAGTGTGTCCAAGACCTCCAGAGAACACAAGTACAAATGCTGTTCCACCTCCTTCAGGAACAGATGCAGAGATCAAGAAGTGGAAGGTAGCAGATGCAAAGGCAATGAACATCCTAGCGCAGACTATGTCTGATGACATTTCCAAAAGGTAGCTGAATGCAACTCAGCAAAGTAGATCTGGGACAAGCTATTTGAAATAGTCTCAGGATCTGCTGATGAAAGAAAGGACAAAAGATCTCACCTCATAACCCAATATGAGAACTTCAAGAAAGGAGAAGCTGATTTAGTAGGAGATATGTACAACAGACTCAGTCTCATAGTCAATGAAATTAGGCATCACTTTTTAAGGGATAATGTTGAGAAGAATAAAATTGAACTTCAATATATCCCAATGATTTGCAAAGGGGAGATATTTTCACCAAACACTTGGATGAAAAGAAACACACCTTCTTCCTGAATAAGTTAGGAATGTTAGATGGAGGAAGTTTAAAATAAGTTCCAAGTTTTTAAAAATCTAAAAATGACCAAAACTAGGCAAACATCCTAATTTTTCTAGTGTATAAGAGTGTTTCTGGTCTCTGAACTACGCTCGACGATTTTCCCCCAGATCGTCGAACGGAGATCGACGCTTTCCGAAATCGTCGACCAGAGTTCAGCGCTTCTCAGATAGTGTTCAACTATCTCTCCAGGTCAGCGATCGTCGAATGAAGCTCGACGATTTTGTTTTCTGAATTATCGTCGAACGGAGATCGACGCTCTAAATATCATCGAACGGAGATCGACGATATTGAATACCTTTCAGATTCCTTTAGAAGCCCCGATCGTCGAACTGAGTTCAACGATCTTTCCTTTTCTACGTCGAACCCTAATATAAAACTCTTTTTTTGGCCGTCGTTCTCTCTTTGCGCATTCGTTCTCTCTGCAAATTTTCTTTTCCCTCCAAACATCTCTACACTTGGTCGTTTGTTTGTTGAGTTTTGCAGGAAAACAATGGCCGTCTCAGTTGCAGTCCTAGCCGCCATGAAATTTGATGCATGTTTCGACATTGACATGGATTCTTTCAGCACTGGTGATCAAATCTTCCAATATATTCTGGAACTGTTCATGGAACAAAAGCTAGTTACTATAATGTCCACCAGAATCAAGTTACCTGCAGATGAAATCAAGGAGTGGGTTTATACTGCCCACAAACAGGATCAAAATACAGTTGTTGCTCAATTTCTGGAACCCAGGTACCTCTGACACCTACTATTCTGACAGAGATTTTTGGATTAAATTCTGGAAGAGATTCTGCTGAGATGTCTGGAGAAGAATTTTCTACTATGCTTGATAGAATGGGTCATTCTGATGCAAACCCTAGCAAGCTGCTAAAAAAGAATTTGGTTGTTGAGTACAGGTTTTTAGCTGATGTTGTGGGAAAGTGCTTTTGGCCAAACATTCAGCCCATGATACCATCTCCAGGTATCAACTATGTTTGATGGGTGCTATTGTAGATAAGAAACAATTAAACTGGGGAGAGATTTTCTTGGATCTGATTAAGAAGAAGATAAATAAGAATTTTGTGAATTATGGAAGGATATTAGGGCTGTTTCTTCAAACAGATGCCCTGCTTTGCTAGTATCAAATGGGATGCACATCAATGCCTCCAAGGCTCTCCTGTGCCCTGTTTGGCAAGTGGGACACACAGATTGTGAAGCCCAGCAGGCCCTCTGCAGCTGCAACTTCAGGCACAAGGACTATTACAGTCTCTTCCCCTCAAGTCTCTGCCCCTGCAGAAGACTTGCCTGCTGCTTCTCCTCCTCCACCTCTTATTTCATCTCCACCAGTTTCCTCCACCATCATAATTTCAACCCCATCTCCAACTTCAGTTTCACCTACTCCACCTCAAATTGAAGACCTATTCATCCTCTACATCCCTACCCTCAACCAGATCTAGACACATCATCTCACATTCCATCCTCCTCAATCTGATAGATGATTCCTTTATGGATGATTCACCTTCATCCCCTCCTGATCTACCCGCTTCATCCACATCTTATCAACAGCTACTGCAAGACATCATTGCTCAACCCTCCTTTACACCTTATATTTCCATTCCACTTTCTTCCATTTCAACACTCTCATATCTCAACCTTCCTTTCCCCATACACCAGCTCTCTACCAATATCACCAGCTGCTCCACCTTCAGTCCCTACCTCTACTCAAATCCCTATTGAGCATGTAGATATTCCAGCCTTAGCAGACAGACTGTATGAGCTGATAGCTCCCAGGCTATCACTCTTGTTGGAGACCTCCTTGGCTCCACTTCTACAGTCAGTTGCAGCCCTTTCTGCCAGGCTCTCCTCCCTCATTCCTCAGGCAATCCCTTCCTCTGGGTGCCTTGATCCAGTCCTGACTGAATCTAGGCAGGGGGAGATGCCTCATGAAGTGGAAAGATTGCCTGCTGCTGCCATTTCCTCAATTCAAGCTGCTGTTACTTCAACTCAAGCTCCAGCCTCAACACCACAAGTTGTTGTTTTCTCAATGGATCTCAGATCTTTATTATCAAATTTTGACTATATATATTTCAGCTGTCTTCCAGAGCATACTGCAGTCCAGCCATCTGAAGACCTCTCCAAGGCCATTGTGCCATTTCAAGCTGTGACACCAGTATTATACATTCCTTTGTGAATTCAGTTTATGCTGCTGTCCCTGCTGCTGCCCCTACTACTGTTATTGATGGTTCTGCTACTGTTGTTGTGTCTGATAGTTCTGATACTGCTGATGATTTAGTCTCTAAGGATATACTTATGGCAGAGGCATTTGATATTGAGCCTACTGTCATTACTGATGATATTGCTGTTACTGAAACTATTGTATCTGAAAGTATTGTTTCTGAAACTACTGCTGATGTTGCCCCTGCTGATGTTCTTGTATCTGAAACTGTTATCTCTGAATCTACTGCTGCCCCAGTTACTGTTGTTACTACTGCTGCTGTATCTTCTGAGAATGTTGCTCCTGAAAGTTTTGTATCTGCTGATGTAATCCCCTCTGCTAGTGCTGCTTCTATTTCTCCCTCTACTGCTGCTACTACAACTGATGTCACTACTGTTATCTCTGCTCCAACCCAACAACAGATAGACTATCTTAAGAGGATTGATGCACTTTATGATGATCAAAGCTCAGAAAGTGATCAATATAGGACTGATTCAGATGACTCCTCAGCAACTATTGCAAGAAAAAGAAAAGCAAGAAGCAAAGCTATGAAAGAGTTCCACCAGCAAAAGTAAAAGATACAAATGATATTACCCTACTATATTCTGCATGACTGCCCTATAACAGAACACTGGATGCAATATTGCAAGAATCAACTAAAGGCTATGAAAAAGAAGAGAAAGTATGACAAAGGTTCTTCTCAGTTCCATCATCCTCCTCCTCCTCATCCTTCACCTGGTGCAGGTGCAAGTGGTATCTTTGCATCTCATCCCTCTGCCAGAAGTCAAACCCCCTATCAGCCTCAAGGAAGATCTCAACATAGGGAAGCCAATCCAGAGGCTATCAATCAAGGAGAGGAAACTACAGAGGCAACCAAAGAGAACTTCAAGTTTATTCCAAAGGTTACTCCAGCAACACCCATATTCAAGGGAAGTACAAGGTTCATCTGATACTACCTCAGGTCCCTTTCCTTATAAGCTGAAAGAATTAGTCTCCTCCAGAGCTCCTCCAGATAATCCCTCCAATAGGTATGAGCCTCTAGTTCCCTTTGAGGATCCAAAGAACAATCCAACTTCCTGGACAGCTAGGATGAAAGAGTTAGCTACTCTGGACCAAATTAAGAAAGCCAGAGAGCAAGGCAAAGATGCCTCCAGTATTACTACTCTGTCAGACCAAAGGAAAAAGGAATTACAAAGATACTCCTCCAGCAAGTTCTTTGATTCTGAAAGCTACATGAAGCTGCACCCTAAAGCTGTAGTACCAAGGCCAAAAAAATAAACATCTCTAGGTGCAGCTGATGACAGAAGATCAAAGAAGGAAGCTCTTAATCCAAATAGAGAAATAAAACTTATAAAGAGCAAGGAAAAGGAGTAATTATGTAAGGTGACAATATTTACTGTTTTATGATATGTCTGAGATATTATCTGTGTTTCTGCAATGTTTTGCTGTTATATTGTTGTTCTGTATATTTATAATTTTCCAATTTCTGTAAATATTAATCCTAACCAAAATAGGGGAGATTGTTGGAACACCCTATTACTAATTTGGGTCAGGATCACTATGTCTCTTAGGAACCTGTTTTGACCTCATTGTATAGATCTAAAGGTCAATTATAATTGAGTCTAAGGGTTAGTAGTTAGGTTTGGAAGCTGCCCTCAAGACCAGGTTTTTCAGTTTGGAAACTAAGTCATTTCGTCGAGCTCAGTACGACGAATCGTTAAACTCCAATCGACGATCGTTGAGCTCACTTCGATGGATCGTCGAACTCCATTCGACGATCTCTAAGCTCAACTTCATCAAGTCGCCGAACTCCATTCGACGATCTTCGAGCTCAGTTTGACGATCTTGGGTCCAGTTTGATTCTCTATCTCTGAGCTCAGTTCGACGATAGTTGAGCTCAGATCGACGATCTCTGTTTCTGTCAAAGTCCAAATCTCTGAGCTCAACTCGACGATAGTGGAGCTCAGTTCGACGTTTTTCTGAAGAGTTCAATGATTTTCAAGATTCAAATTTGGACAACTGTGGAATTATTGTCAGCAATTAATTCAGAGATCTTACAGCCGTTTTCATTTATTCTTGAGCAAGTTTCAAGAAATTATCAAGGAATGTTTTTATTGGACTTTCCTCCAGAAGACCAATGCAATTAAGGAAGTCATTGATGACAGGCCAACGACTATCTTGGACAATGGACAATTTCAATTCAGACAGAAGAAATAAAAGATAATTCTTGAATTTCTGCAATATCAATCCAATAGAGAACTCTGAGAAAAAAAAAAGAAAAGAAGAGGAATTTTCTCTGCAACAACTCTCACTCAACAACAATCACACGAGAAAGAAAAAGAGTTCCAAACATTCTCATTCTCAAGAATTCATACAGAAGACCAACACCAAAAGGAGATCAACAAACTGATATCTTCAGATCTCTTTTTCAAGTGTTCAAGGCCATCATCATTCAAGACTCCAGACACCTCACATTTCAGTTGTTGCTGAAATCATCATTTGCTGGAGATCAATTTTCTGAAGGCCTATCACCCTACTGCAAAGCTTCATTTCCTGAACAACTCAAGATCTCAGGGGGAGCTTTGACAACATCTCTGAATCCACATAGTCTTCTCACTGTGATTGAGAAAAGAAGACTTTCATCACTCTCTCATCCCCACCTCTGTAAAGGGTTTTTCAAACTCCCTTCAAAAGTTTGTGTGTGGTTTTTGAGCACCTTATCAAAAGCTCATTGGTGGCAAGACACCTGATCAAAAAATCTGGTTTGGTTTTTGAGCACCTTATCAAAAGCTCATTGGTGCCCAAGACACCTGATCAACTCATCCTGCAGTGGATTACTACCTAGGGTGGTAGAAGAGTGGATGTACCCAGATTGGTTGGGGAACTACTATAGCTCCTTGTGTCTTCTGGTTGCTTGTGTTTCTTTTGTTTCTGGTTGTGGCTTGTGATTAGTTTCTTTTGTAGATTGTGATTATTCTGTGGTTAGATTTACTATTTGCTTCCCTGTTCACATTAGAATACAACAACTGTTGTAAAAGTTTTTAGCAAGCACCATACTCTATTCACCCCCCCCCTCTAGAGTATATCAGATCTAACTCACACTTTCAATTGGTATCAGAGCCAGGTTGGTTAAAAATACCACATCTCAGTGGTTGCACAGGCTAACACCTCAACCCAAAGATCCCTAGTTAGATCTGCTTGTTTTGATTTTGTTATTAGAATTTTTTTCACAAAACATGGCCCAAAATAAAGATTATGCTAGCACCAGACCTCCAGTGTGCAATCTGTCTAAGTTTGCACTTTGGAAAGCAATGATTAGACTATACAAGAATTCTATTGATGAGGACATCTTTAATTCTGTTTTGACAGTGTGTCCAAGACCTCCAGAGAACACAAGTACAAATGTTGTTCCACCTCCTTCAGGAACAGATGCAGAGATCAAGAAGTGGAAGGTAGCAGATGCAAAGGCTATGAACATCCTAGCCCAGACTATTTCTGATGATATTTTCCAAAAGGTAGCTGAATGCAACTCAGTAAAGGAGATCTTGGACAAGTTATCTGAAATAGTCTCATGATCTGCTGATGAAAGAATGGACAAAAGATCTCACCTCATAACCCAATATGAGAACTTCAAGAAAGGAGAAGCTGAGACAGTAGGAGATATGTACAACAGACTCAGTCTCATAGTCAATGAACTGAAAACCTTGGACAAGGAGATCTCATTGACTGAGCTGAATGACAAAATCCTAATGTGCTTCCCAAGCACTTGGGACTCAAGGATTTGGCCAATCAAGGATGCCAGAAGTCTCAATGAGATAACAACAGAAGCTCTATTGGGCAAGCTCAAGTCTTATGAGCTGCTCATCAAAAATAGAGAAGAAGAGCAGAAGGCTGCCTCACCAGCCACAAGAAAGGAAAAGACAATAGCTTTCAAAGACACTGAAGATCAGCCTGAAGACAAAGTCACAGGAAATGATGAGCTGCTTAGTCTGCTGGCCAAAAGAGTTTAAAAAGTGGCTAGAAAGGACTTCAGGAAGAGATCATACAAAGAACATGACAATCCAAGGTATGATAAGTCAAATAATAAAGAAATTATTTGCTTTGGTTGCAGGAAAGCAGGCCACATTGTGCCTGACTGTCCAGAAAATAAAAACAAGGACAGAAAGGACAGAAAAGAAAGGAGAACAGAAAAAGACTTCAAGAAGAATGGCAATGGAAAACCCTCCTCCAGCAAGAACAAACACACAAGGAAGGGATTTGTTGCTGAATGTTGGAGTGAAACAGAAGAAGAATCAGAAGCTTCATCCAGCTCCAGTGATGATGAAGATGATGCTGAAGAGAAGGAGTTCTGTATGATGGCAATCAATGCCTCTCAACACAATTCTGATGCAGAAGACTCAGAGTCAGACTCAGAAACTCAACCTGAAGAAGACCGGGTAATAGACTCTTTTGATTTCAATTCTGAGGACTTTAAGTCTGAGTTTAAAGCACTACGTTTAGACCTATTAAAATCTGAGAAGGAAATTATCTCTCTCAGAAATAAACTGACTGAACATAGTACCTTAAAATCAGAAAACCTCAAACTCTCTGAGGAGTTGGAGTGCTGTAGGGAGCAGATAGCTTCACTGAAAAGTGAGCTGTCAGAGGCCAAGAAGCTTGAATAATCCCTCAATGTGAGAAGTATCAAGCTAATGGACATCATAAGCACAGTGAACTCTAGATTCAATAGTACACTGGGCTTGGGTGCTTCATCCAGCCAACCTATAGTTCTAACAACCCCAATCAAGTTTATTTCTGATAAAGGAAGGGAGTTGTAGAGGTAGCTAGGAAAAATTCTGATCTACCTAAGAAAACCAAGATCCAGCAGAAATCATCGAACGGAGCTAGACGATCGCCGAACGCAGATCGACGATCTCAGGCAAAATCGTCGAACTCAGGTCGACGATCTCTAATTCCTGAACTCTGCCACAGTCGACCGTCGAACGGAGCTCGACGATCTGACCCAAGATCGTCGAACGTAGCTCAACGATCGTCGAACAGAGATCAGAGCTCTGGAAATTCTTTCAAGGGTAAATCAAAATCCAATCCTAGGGGTCCTTCATCCCAAAGATTTAACCCTTATACTGAATAGATAATACCTCCAAGGTGATATCATCATGAAGGTTATAAGAGTCAACCAGGGATGTCATTTATTTCTGAATTTAAAGGTTATCAACCTAGGCACAAAAGCCCTTCACAAGGCACAAAAGCCCTTCCTTAGGGTTTGCCCTAAGATCTAAGGCCAAGCCCTAAGGAAGGGCTTTTGTGCCTTGTGAAGGGTATGAGGTCAAAACACCTTGAATGATGTTGGAATTTTGTAGGGAGGGTGGTAGGATAGATAAAACCCTCTGGTAAAAATAATAAGGGATTTTGGGAAGGGTAGGGCCCACAAAACCCTAACCCTAACCTAGGGCACAAATATTGTGGAGCTAGAATAGGATAGCAAAATTCATAAAACAATCATGAAAATTTGGCAGACGAAGTTTTAGACTATACTAATCATATGTGAATTTTAATGGAATTTTTGGATACATAATTAGGGTACCTACTTCACAACTCAAATATTTGGGAACTTGCTAAATAATTCTTACAGAGCTCAATACTTGTTGAAAAATTATGAAACTTGAGAATTAGTGTTCCTAGTTCGGTATACTCATATGGGAATTTATTTGGAAGTTTTAGATGGATAATTGCTATACTTTGTTCATTAAACCCTTAATTTGGAATATTATGAGAAAATCAAATATAGACTTTATTATTCAATGATAAATTGTGAAACTTGATCTACAGTAATTATATACCCTTACAATCATCCATGAATTTTCTATGAAATTTTGGAATTATTAATGCTGTAAATTCTCTTTAAATGAATTATTATGGGATATATTTGAAATTAAAATTAAGGGGTTAAACCTTACTCGAAAAATTTGAGGATTTGGATTTTGAGTTATATATTCATATTGTATTTAACGAAAATTTGGTGGAATATTATCTTATCTGAAATTGGTACTTCATGTTCAAACATGGGATTTTTGGCTACTAAATTAATTAAATAAATTATCAGATAAATAGGAAAATTGTGAAATTCTAGATTTAGTACACAAAGCTCATAATGTCCCTCCAATAATTATTATAGGAGTACTGGATGATTATTTATTGTACCTTCCATTTTACGGGTCATATAGCTTAAGTGGTCTGCATATAGTAAAACAATTGCAGAAATTATGTGGGAGTATAATTTGATGCATGCCTTAGGATTAGTGGTCTGCTGGTTTGGATAGATAAAAATAAGTTCATTATTGGTAGTAGGATGAGTAGAGGGATGGATTGGCTAGAGTTTGGCGGTGCCCGGGATCGACGAAAAATCGTCTTTTCCGTAAGGAGGAAGTGTCAATTGCACTAGTGTTAGATCCAACACAACATTTAAGGGTAGCTAGCAAGTCTAGGGTTTCACTTTCTCACACTTGATGACTCGGGGAGATAGGTTGGGTCACTCGGGCAGTAAGCCCAGTGGTTTGGTAAAAGGTGTAGGTTAGCCCGGCGAGCTTTGGCTCGGTAATGGTTTGTGATGGGCAGGTTGGCCCGACAAGCTTTGGCTCGGTTGTTGTTTATGACGAACGGGATGGTCTGGGGAGCTTTGGCTCGGTAGCTGATACATAAAGTTGCATGTGCATAAAGGAAAAGGTGGTGGGTCTTCGGTGTTGGAGGGTCGATGCACCGACGCCAACACGTTGACTCGGCGAGTGTGGTTTAGCACTTGGCCAAATAAAGTCCGGTGCGCCATCCGGCAAGAGTACGCAAGTGCTCCTCTCTGTGCACCAGCGTTGAGGCGTACGATAGGTCTGACTGGTAGTGCAATTAATGGTTTAGAGGTGGGTGAGGCCCAACCCACCGCTTATGTTTGCCACTACGGAGATATCCTGGGAGGTTCTGCTCCAGATAGGGGGAACTAAAGGTCTGTGTACACAGAGTCAAGTGGGTGAGTTGCACTTGCATGTTCACATCATGGCATAATTATATTACATAGCATAATCATTGCATATATCCTGACACCTATTGTATAAGCGATATGGGACGCTCTATACAATAGGCCCTGCAAGACGACCCCTTAGTTTATAAGTTCGCGCAAGCGTGCTTATAAGTTAAAGGTTTTATTTGATATTACATATTATGCTTGCTAGAAAACCGACACCCTATTGTATAAATCGGTATGGGACTTTTTATACGATAGGAGCCCTGCAAAAGATCTCTTAGCTTATGTGTTTTCATATAAGTTAAGGTTACATTCTCATTCAGTTTTTCATACCTATTTTGTTGCCATACATACTGTAGAACAGCTAGATTAGTTCCGCTGCCACCTGCTTATTTGCTATTCTCCACCTTCATGTCCTCTCCTTTCCTTCTCCCCGCTCGGTGCCTAGGGGCCACAGGGGAAGCGGTGGGGGATGATAGGACTTGTTCTTTTAGACAAACGGTTTTCGAACCACATCATTTTAGGGGATCGTGGAGCCCAGCATAGAGAAGCAGCCCCAGAGGACGACACGCTTGGAGATCGGGCAGTCTAGTTCCGGAGTTCATACGGCAGGGACTGTGAGTCCCGATCGCTACTAGTAATTATATTAGTTTGCTTCCGCGATGAGAGATTTGTAGTGAGGACATGATATACTGGGCATGAGCCCAAGATCTTATATTATGTGTATCTGTGGACACTCCCTTCATGGAGAATTATTTACATATATATGTGATTTATGTGGACATGTTTTACTATTTTGCTATAGTTGTGATCGATTTGGCCGGCAGGATCGGCGTTTTGTAGTGATGACCTTCCCGAGTGTGAAGGTGTCACCGCAAAGCGGCGGTTCTGGGCTGTTGGATCCCTAGTTGACTTGGGATAGTTTCACTTAGGATGTGACCCAACCTGTATAGCCAGGGTCAATTTTGCATCCTAGAGTCTAGGTCATGTCATTAGGTTCAACATCAGATGGAACAGCTATCATCAAGACTTTCAGAGACTCCAGACTTAGAGGATTTCAAGACTAAGTAAAGTGAGTTCGACGTTCGTCGAACTCAGCTCGACGAAAAGTGTTCTGCGCTCTACGATATTGAGACAATTCTTTGTGCTGAGCTCGATGGTCTTTGTTCTCTGTTCGACAAGACTGAGTTTCTACATCAAGCTAAAGTCGGGAAAACTTCAGAATTTTTCTAAGTCCAGCTTCAAGCTTTGGTCGACGAACTAGAATCTAAGCTCGACGAACTTGGACCTCAAGTTCATAACTTCTCAGGTCGACGAATCCAGTACTCTACTCGATGAATTCTGAATTCAGAGGATTTGTGTCGACACTTAGGGCATGTGTTGACACCAGACAACTTATGTCAACACCAGAAGATTTGTGTCAACACCAAGATCAATCAGTCGACACCAACTTAAGTCGACAAAGAATATCAGTCATTCAGAATATTTTGACTAAGTCCAGAACTGTTCTTCGCTCGACAAATTTGGATCTCTGTTCGACGACGATAAAGATTGACAGTGATGATTATCTGCTCGACGAGTGTGGATCTCAGCTCGACGAATGAAGATTGTCAGTTCGACGAATATTGTAGGAGTATTGACTTGAAGACTATTGTCTGGTCGACGAACTCATCAAGCTCAGCTCGACGAACAAAACTCAGCTCTACGAATTGTGTTGTTCGTTCGACGATTCCAGACTAGGTCTTCTCCAGTTTTCCCGTCCCTTTCTTGGCGATGAATCCTCAGTAATTAATGCCAGATCTTCTCGGAATGTTACCGTTAGAACGCACATTAATCTTGGATTATTACATGCCGTTTTTCCATGCGACAATTAGGGAAATCATTGATTGCCGCTTCCTTCTCAGGCCGACTTCCATTACTGTTCAAGCATTCAAATTTCAAAATGATTCTTCAGTCAAAAAAAAAACACATAAGAGAAAGTAATCTTGCATACAGTCAGTCAGACACACAGACAGATTGCACAGAAGAACAATTATACAAAAATCTAAAGTTCTACTGCAATCAGCCCTGGGCAGAGAACATCTTCAATTCTACAGGACAACTTCAAAAGGACAACCAAAACACTATCTGTCAAAGAAGTTCCTGAAGCAATCTCTGGTCCAGGCACTCAAGCTTTCAAGACCTGTCACCCTATAGCAGTGCTCTAGTTTTCTGATCTCAGGGGGAGCAAATCTGCTAACATCAATCCACAGTCTTCTCAGCTGTTATTGAGAAAGAGAAGACACCATCCCCTTTTTCCATCTACTGTACAGTGTTTTAATTCCCTTCAAAATTATTCCTGGTTTCAAGTCTCCTTCCAAAAGACTTGAGGTTTTGGTTTTTGAGCACCTGAACAAAAGCTCATTGGTGTCAGGCACCTGATCAAAAACCTGAGTGGATTCCTACCAGGGTGGTAGAAGAGTGGATGTACCCAGGTTGGGGAACCACTATAAAATTTCTTCTGTCGTCTGGTTTCCCTTTTTCTTTTGTTTTGGCTGTGATCTGTGATTGTTTAGGTTGCTGTGTTTGTTTTCCTTATTTGCTGACTTGTTCACTTAAGAATACAACAAAAGTTGTAAAACGTTTGTAGTGACCACAATACTCTATTCACCGCCCTCTCTAGAGTATTCCAGATCTAACCTGCACTTTCAATTGGTATCAAAGCGAGGTTGGTTAAAATACCACACCTTCAAAGATCAAGTGGTTGAACAGGCTAACACCTGAATCATAAAGATCCCTCTAGTTAGATCTGTTTGTTTTGATTTTGTTATTTGATTTATTTCTTCACAAACATGGCTCAAAATAAAGATTATGCAAGCATCAGACCTCCAGTATGCAATCTTAACAAGTTTACCATCTAGAAGGCAAGAATCAGATTATACATGAATTCTATTGATGAGATATTTTTTTCTGTTATGTTGACAGGTGTACCTCCAGCACCTGTAGCTTCTACTAGCACCTATACCAACATGACTGCAGTACCTCCTCCTGAAAATAATGATGCCTACAAGAAAGAAAAAATTACAGATGCAAAGGCAATGAATATCTTGGCTCAAACTATGTCAGATGACATCTTTCAGAAGGTGGGTGAGTGCACCTCAGCCAAGGCCATTTGGGACTCCCTCAACCAAATGGTAGCTGGCTCAGCAGATGAGAGAAAAGACAGGAGATCCAATCTCATTTCCCTGTGTTGGGTACATTGGTCAAATGTACCTGATTTGAAGAAGCCTCACCCAACTCAATGATATACATCATAATGTATTTGATGAATGTTGAGTTTACTTGTGCAGGTTAAGTAATCACTGGACTGAAGCAAAAAGTTTCTAAGTCCATGTGTCGACACCCAGAGGGAAAGTGTCGACACTTTAGAAGGCTTGTGTCGACACCCAGACAAGCAGTGTCGACACTTGGAGTCATTGTGTCGACACTTGGGATGCAGAGTCGACACCAGACAGAAAGTGTCGACACTTGGAGCTGTGTCGACACTCAGTGAAGAAAAGTGCAGACAGAAAGTGTCGACACAAGGAGCTGTGTCGACACCCAGTGAAGCTGTGTCTACACCAGAAAGTGTCGACACTTGGAGCTGTGTCGACACTCAGCAAAAGTCTGCAGAGACTAAGTTAAAGTGTCGACACTGAGAACAATGTGTCGACACTCAATAGAAGAGTCAGCACTTGAAGTATGTGTCGACACCCAGCACAATGTGTCGACACACAACCAGAAGAGTCAACACATGAAGTATGTGTCGACACTCTGCACAATGTGTCGACACTCAGCTAAAGACTCTACACTTGAAGAAAGTGTCGACAAAAGGAGCTGTGTCGACACTTAGCAAAGATCAGAAAGATCAACAAAATTATTGTAAGTACAAGTGTCGACACTAAGGGAATGTGTCGACACTCAGCTGAAGTCTCAACAAGAAGAAGGTGTGTCGACACAAGGAGCTGTGTGACACTCATCAAGTATCAACATTGAACACTATGTGTCGACACCAAGAAGCAGTGTCGACACTTAACAGTTACAACACATGAAGATGTGTCGACACAAAGGAGATGTGTCGACACTTAGAAGAATTCAGCAAAAGCTAGAAGAACAAGTACTTGTGTCGACACTCAATTTCAGTGTCGACACATGCAGAAGAAACTCTGTCGAGACATACAAGGAGTTGTGTCGACACCTTGTAGACTTGTGTCGACACTTACACAACATGTGTCGACACTTGGACTATAAATGTCGACACTTAAAGACAGAAAGTCTCGACACTTTCAGACAGTTAGAGATTTTCAAGAAATGACTGGATGACTTGACAGCTACCGTTCCAGCCGGTCTACAACACCTGTCAGTGATATCAAAAGTCAGTTATGGACCGGACCAGCCGGTTACCATGAAGAAGGCCTATAAATAGGCACCTACAGTTTATAGAAACTGTGGTTCAGATTGTTGTTCAAGTGGTTGACAAAGTGGATCACATTGTTGAAGAACAAGTTATTAAAGTGATACACAGAGTATCAAATCAAGAAGATCTTGCAGTCCAAGTGCAGATCTAAGAAGTTGGAGAGAGAGGGCTCCATCCAAGAAATCAGCCTCTGGAACTAGGCTGAGAAGAAGAATTCAGACTCATTCTGGATCTTAAGTGGCAGAGGTCAAGGAACTACTGCAGGAGGATTCAGTTTTATTCAGTTCTACTCAAGAAGCTTTGAAGAAAGCTAAGTCAGATTGAATCCAGCTGAGTTCTTCCAAGAACTCATCAAGAAACTCTCAACTCCCCTCTTTTATATTCTGAGTTGTTGAGTTAATATTTGTAATACATTTTTATCTTGTAGGATCCTTTGGATCTGAGTGAATTGTAAGCCTATAATTATAAAGGCTGAGGGGAGGGCTTGAGAGCCTGAGTGTAGGAGATTGAGATCTCTGAGTGTAGTCCTTGTTGGCTGAGTGTAGGCCTTGGTTGGCTGAGTGTAGGCCTTGATTGGCTGAGTGTAGTCTTTGGGATAAAGCTGAGTTGTAAGGCTTTGGGCCTGAGGTGTAAGAACCAATTTGGGTTCTTAGACAGTGGAGGAGTTTGGCCGAATCTAGTACACTGCTAGATAGGCGAAGGGGGAAAGTGGATGTACCCATATCTTGGGGAACCACTATAAACCACTGTGTATGCTGTGCTGTGCTGTGATTGTTGCTGTGCATGCTGTGTGTTAGCTGTGATAAAATAGTTAGTATTCTGTGATATAACTGATTGCTGCCATTTAAGTTTAAAAAGGATTAGGTCACCTATTCACCCCCCCTCTAGGTGTTTAGGTACCATATCTTTCAAGTGGTATCAGAGGGAGGTTACTCAAAAAGGACTAACAGTCTGAGGAGATCCTGTTTGGCAGATTCAGTGTAAGGCAAAAACCCAGATTCAAGAAATTCAAGAAAATCAAGAAACATGGGTTCCTCTGAGAATCACAAGGAATTGGGTTCCATGAAATTACCCATATGCAGGAAAGAGATCTTTGGGATCTGGAAGGAAAGGGAAAGGCTATTTATGGAGGCCTCAGACCCTAGAATCTACATCACAGTAAAGGAATGGCCTTATGTGCCCATGAAAATTTCAGTTTTAGATGCAAATCAGAGAACTCCAAAGGATTTCTCTGAGATGACTAAGGATGAGATTGTCCTAGCCACAATGGACAAGAGAGCACAAAACATTATAGTGAGTGTCATTGATGATGCAACTTTTCAGAATCTTATACACTGTAATACAGCCAAGGAGATGTGGGACACTCTTATAGTGTATATGGAAGGATCTGAAGAAGTTAGACAAGATAGAAAATCCTTGCTAAATCAGGAGTATGAGAGTTTTAGACAAGGAAAAGGTGATAGCATAACTGAGTGCTACAAGAAGTTCTACAGAATAGTTAATGAACTCATGTCTTATGGAAGAGTGTTCAGTAACTATGAACTAAATGATAAGTTCTTAAGGTCCCTAACCAAAGATTGGGACACAAAGATCTGTGCCATTAGAGAAATGGCTAAGTTGGGGGAAATTCCTCCTCCTACACTGTTTGGCAAGTTGTTGTCATATGAAATGCAATTGACAGTGAGGAAGGAGGAGGAGAAATCAACAAGGACTGAGCACAAGGAAAGATCAGTTGCTTTCAAGACAGAAGTTCCCAGAAAGTGCAGGAATAAGTCATCAACTCCACCTCCAGAGGTAGTTGAATCAGAATCAGATGAGTCAGTCAACACAAAGACTGAGAGCAGTGAAAGTGATGAAGACTTTGCTGCCTTCACTAGACACTTTCAGAAATTCTTGAAGAAGAAACAGTGGAGGTCAAGACCTTCTACTTCAAAGGGAAAGGAAGTCTTTTATCAGGAGAAAAAGCCTTCAAAGAAAGACAGGAAGAGGACAAAGTCAAGCAAGGCAACTGGATCTAAGATAGTGTGCTATTGCTGCAATAGACAGGGCCATGTTATTGCAGATTGTCCAGAGAAGAGAAAGGAATCTGGTGACAGGAAAAAGGCTCACTTCAAAGGCAAGAAAGAGAAGTCTTTTGTTGCCAAGAAAGAGAAGACTCTATCAGATATCTCTTCTTCAGAAACTGAGTCTGAGGCTGAAGCCTACATAGGGCTATTTGCTGAAGAAGAAGAGGAAGAATTCATGCAGATCATGGAGTCAATTTATGAACAAGAAGATAGTCAATGCCAATGGATAATGGCTTTGACAGAGAGTGCCAAAATCCTGGAGCAGCCAGGACCCAGTCAGGTACAAAGTTCAAGTTTAAATTCAGTTTCTTGTTCTAGTTCAGAATTAGATTCATCTTCATCAAGTGATGAAAGTGCATCTGAGTCTGAGGATGATATTCATCAGCTTATAGATGAATATAAGGTGCTGTTGCAGGCTTACAAGAAAAGCAAGACCCTAGCCAAAAGTCAGGCAAAGGAAATTGCTATTCTTAAAGCTGCAGCAACAGATTTTGAGAAGTCTTTTGATCAAAAACTGAATGAGATAGCCAGGTTGAAGCACATAACAGTGATTCAAATGGGTACTATATCATTTAAAAATGATCAAATCAAGAGTCTGGAGATCAATCTTCAGAAAGAGAGAGAGCTTGTTGCTAGGTTTTCTAAACCTAAGTCATGTTACCTTTAATTGATGAATTTGTTCATCATAAAGGCAAGGCTGGACTGGGCTTTATTAGACCTGCAGGGACTGAGCAGTCCAAGTTTAAGTCCAAGGGCAAAGCCCCAACATTCAACAAGCCTGCTGTAGACAAGACAGCCAAGGCAGTACCTATGCAAAGGTACAATAAGTTTGAATGTTGGTGCTGTGGCAAAGTTGGCCATTTTGTAGTGGACTGTTGGCACAATGCTAGTGCCAAAGTGAGTACCAAACTACCTGTTGGAAAGCCAGTGGGTAGCTTTGTCAGATTTCAGACTAACAAGTACCAAGGACCCAAGAATTCTTTGGGTTCTAAGGTTCATTAATCTGTTTTGCAGGTGAGTCCAAGTGGCCATACCCCAACATGGTACTTGGACAGTGGATGTTCCAGACGTATGACTGGAACAAGAGGATTACTAAAGGACTACATTCCAGTAAAAGATGGTCCAAAAGTAACCTTTGGTGGTTCTGAAAAAGGAATCATCAAAGGATTTGGTAACATTTCTACAAACTTAGTTACCATTACTCAAGTGGCTTATGTTAAAGGGTTGAAACACAACCTAATAAGTATAAGTCAATAAGTGATGTAGGGTATGACATCTCATTTGTCAAAAATGGTTGTCATATCAAGAGGTCAAGTGATCAAGAGATCATTTTGACAGGTTATAGGAAGAGGAATGTCTACTGTCTAGACATTATGATTGAGAACAATGGTTCTCCAGTTTCTCTTGTAGCTGATGAGCAGTCTCTCATTGTGTCAAATGGCACAAGAGGCTTGCCCATCTTAACTACAAGACTATTAGCAAACTCTTTAGCAAAGAGTTAGTGAGGAATGGTTCTCAAGTTAAGTGTGTTAAAGATGGTATTTTCTCAGCTTGTCAAAAGGGCAAGCAGACTAAATCCACCTTTAGAAGCATAGAAAACAAAGATGCTGTGAGGTGTTTATACCTCTTGCATATGGATCTCTTGGTCCAATGTCAGTTCACAGCTTAGGTAGGAAGGTCTATACCTTTGTAGTTGTAGATGACTACTCAAGGTTTTCCTGGGTGTTCTTCTTAAGATAGAAATCTGAAACACCTAGTGTCTTCTATAGCGTTGTCAAGCAAATTCAGAATGAACTAAATAGTACAGTGGTCAAAATTAGAAGTGACCATGGTACTGAATTTCAGTCTGATAGCATGACAAAACTATGTGAAGACTTTGGGATATTTCAAGAATTCTCTTCACCTAGAACACCTCAGCAAAATGGCATTGCTGAGAGGAAGAATAGAACCTTGATAGAGGCTGGTAGGACCCTTCTAAGTGATACATCACTGCCAGAATATTTCTGGGCTGAAGCAGTTAATACTGCATGCCATGTTATAAATAGGGCTACCATCACTAAAAGGCTAAACAAGACCCCCTATGAAGTTGTGAAAGGCAGGAAACCAAACCTATCCTATTTTAGGATCTTTGGTTGTAAATGCTTCATACTTAACAATGGGAAGTCTTACTTAACTAAGTTTGCTGCCAAGTCCCAAGAGGGAATTTTTGTTGGGTACAGCAATAATAGTAAGGCTTATAGAGTCTACAACTTCACTACACAAGTTGTAGAAGAATCTGTGCATGTAGTTTTTGATGAGACTAAACTTATTAATAATGAGTTGTCTAGTAGTGTATGCAGCCCCACGGGTTTGACAAAGAAAATGGACAAGCTTACTATAGAAGAAGTGCCTGCTGCAAGACAGCAAGTAGAAGACAGTAGCTGTTGTCCAGGGGGAGAACTACATGTGCCAATTGCTGAAGAAATCCAAGGTATACAGCATGATGCAGATGCTGAAGTGGTTCAACCAGAAGTTAGGATGCCTCCAGCCCACATGCATCTTAGAGATCATCCAGTAGAGCTAATTATTGGAGATCCAAGACAAGGAGTTCAAACCAGGAGTAGAAACATGAATGCAGCAATCTACTCCAGCTTTCTGTCACAAGTTGAACCTAAGAAGTTTGAAGAAGCAATACAAGATCCACAATGGACTGAAGCAATGCAAGAAGAGCTTAATCAGTTCAAGAGGTGCAAGGTCTGGGAATTAGTTCCTAAACTAAAGACCACAATGTAATAGGAACTAAGTGGATCTACAGGAATAAGATGGATGAACAAGGGGTCATCATTAAGAATAAGGATAGATTGGTTGCTAAAGGATATAGGCAAGAAGAAGGTATTGATTTTGATCAAACCTTTGCTCCAGTAGCCAGACTGGAAGCCATAAGAATGTTCTTGGCCTATGCAACCTATCAAGGATTCAAGGTATACCAAATGGATGTCAAGTCAGCATTCCTAAATGGTAATCTTAAAGAAGAAGTCTATGTGGAGCAGCCTTCAGGTTTTGTTGATCCAACTCTACCTCATCATGTCTATAGACTTAGGAAAGCTTTATATGGGTTAAAGCAAGCCCCTAGGGCTTGGTATGAAACCCTATCTAGTTTCCTCATTGAGAACAAGTTCTCAAGGGGGAAAATAGATAAGACTCTATTCCTTAGGGAATCTAGAGGCAAAGTCATACTAGTCCAAATATATGTAGATGACATTATATTTGGGTCTACTGAAAGCAGCCTTTGCAAAAAGTTTGCAAAACTTATGCAAGGTCAATTTGAGATGAGTAGTATGGGAGAGCTGAAGTTTTTCTTGGGTCTCCAAGTTAAACAGACTGAAAGTGGTTTATCCATTTGTCAGTCAAAGTTCACCCTAGAACTCATAAGGAAGTATGGTATGGATTCATCCAGCACCATGAAACTCCTATGGGGTCAAGTATGTCTCTTAGCAAGGATGATGCAGGGAAACCTGTAGATGAAACCTTGTATAGAGGGATAGTTGGCTCCCTATTATACTTGACTGCTAGTAGACCTGACATCATGTATGCTACATGTGTTTGTGCCAGGTATCAAGCCTGCCCAAAAGAGTCTCATTTGACAGCAGTCAAAAGAATATTGAGATATCTAAAGGGCACTCCCTATCTAGGCCTCTGGTACCCTAGGAATGGAGATTTTGATCTAACAGGTTATTCAGATGCAGACTTTGCAGGATGCAAAGAGGATAGAAAGAGCACTACTGGAACCTGTCAATTCCTAGGTGGGAGACTAATTTCATGGAGTAGCAAAAAGCAAACCAGTGTGGCTATCTCCAAAGCTGAGTCAGAGTATGTAGCTGCAGGAAGTTGCTGTGCTCAACTTCTGTGGATACAACATCAGCTAGAGGACTATGGATTTCAGGTAAGTAGAAGTCCACTTTTCTGTGATTCTACAAGTGCTATTTCAATAGCTAATAACCCTGTATCTCATAGTAGAACTAAACATATTGAGATTAAATATCATTTTCTTAGGGAGCATGTAGAAAGAGAAGATATTTTATTAGAATATGTTAAAACTGATAATCAAATAGCTGATATGTTTACTAAGCCCTAGAAGAAGCTAAGTTCAATAGATTCAAAATTGAACTAGGAATGTTAAACTTAGAGTAAGTTTACAGAATTAAAATTGGCTAACTAAAAAGGTGTCGACACATAGACAAGTCTATGTCGACACAGAATAGTGGTGTCGACACTTCAGGAAAAAGGTGTCGACACATCCAGGATGTTGGTGTCGACACTTCAGAATGTTAGTGTCGACACATGTCAAGTAGGTGTCGACACATCCAATATGGTGTCGACACTTATGTTTTACTCAGAATTTTCTAAGTAAAGTCTCGACAATGTGTCGAGTTATGTTGTGTCGACACATAACCAAGTGTCGACACATAAAATCTGTTGACTAAACTTGTGTCGACACATATGTGTCGAGACATTATAAGTCAGTGTCGACACTTATTGCCAGTGTCGACACATTTTAAGTTAGCTGTCCCGCCTGTTCATCTTCAAAATCAGAAAGGTATAAATAGGGTTCTGTCTTTGTTTGTCGACACGCTTTCAAAGTTTCGAGACCAAAACTACTGTGTCGACACCTCTCTTTTCTAAAGACAAATTCTACAACCCTAATGGCTCCTAAGCTTGAGGAGAACGTTAACGAAGGATATGAGCTTGTGCGCGCGCGTTCGACGATGCAGATCAAGAAATCAGGCAGTAATAACCCTAGTCGCCGATTCTGGTTAGAGTACTTAGTTTCAGAACCTACTAAGATTTGGAAGAAAGAGGTTCTTGAATTCCTTAATGGAGCTGCAGTAGATGAATCTGGATACAGAATCAAATCCAGAGTTCATGGAACTAAGGTCAAGGTTTCACCTAAAAGTCTGAGGAAGGTGCTTCAGCTACCAAAAACTCAAGATGAAGAAGAAATTACTGCATCCAAGACCAGGGAAGCTCTAACCTGGTGTGGACTTGATCCAAAGATGAAGATAGGATCTGTATTTCAACAGGAAAGGCATGAATAATCAAGGAAAGTTCATGTCTGAGATTGTGGGAAAGGTCTTACTCAGCAAACCGGAGGGCATGACAGAGTGTCTGCCTATATGTTTGGAATCATGACAAGGATCATCTTCACTCTGAAAACAGACTGGTCTTTAGTGGTTTATGAGAAGATTAAGGAGAGCTTGAAGAAGCCCAATCTGGCAGAATCATTAAGTCTCTACCTAGCTGGTGTGATACCAGAGGTAATGAGTTCTGCTGCAGGAAGCAAGATAAATCACATGAGGAAGATGGATCAAAGGATCTTTTCAAGATGGGACAGGGTGTTGTCCAAGGAAATGCCAACCCAGAGAAGACAGTTACTGAGAAGGAGATTCCCCAAAGAAAAAGAGAAAAACTGCTCCAGTGGCACAAGAGTCCTCCAGCAGTTCAGGGAGTGAAGAACATGTTGTTTTCACTCCTGATGATCAAGAGGAAGAGGCTGTAGTGAAATCTCCTGCTGCTCAAGAGATTGCTGAGATCCAGGGGGAGCTGCCTGAAGCTAGCCCCATCCACAAGGATCACAGCCAGGGGGAGCCTCCAGTTGTAGAAGAACCATCTACACTGGACAGTGAGCAAGCCACCACCATCATACAAGAGGTACTCACTGACCTAAATACTTTAGAATATCTTATAGAAGATGCTGATTTGTCTGATGTTCCTCAGCAAACTCAGCTGCATATTCAAGAACCAGATGTTGTTATAGAAGACACATCTGCTGTTCCAGTTATCCTGATCCTGTGGTTGAAGAACCAAGAACTTCTCCAGCTTCTTCACCCACCAGAATATACAATGGAAGATTTATTTCTCAATCTAGATCAAGCAGATTTTGACATGGACAAGGATGCTGCTGAAAAAGATCAGAATGCTGCTGCTGAGGGGGAGCAAGTGCAAGTTCTGGAAGAGCCTTTAAGGCCAGAAACTGAGAAAGCACCTGATGTGCAAGCTGACAGACCTCCAAGCCCTAAGGATAGGGTTGACATAGCCAGCACTTCTGCCTCTGAAGATGAGGAGAGTGCTAGGGCAAAGAAGAAGAACTGTATGTCTTTAAAAGGAGAAGTCAGAGTTATAAGAAAGCTCTGCAATCTATAGCCCCACAGCCTATAGTTCAACAAGCTCCAACTGTTGATTATAGTGCTTTAATGATTGCACTGCAGATTAAAATGGATGAACAAAGAAAAGCCATAGAGGCTTATGTTTGATGCAAGGGCACAGATCATTACAGTTTGATCTTGCCCAAGATATAAAATCTATAAGGATTGAAATGAACCTTAACAAGAAAGAGATGACAGATTGCTTCCACAAATGTGGAAATGCAGTGGTGTATTTGGCAACACACCAAGAGAAGATCAAAGCACAGGTAGATGACATAGCATTAAAACAAGGATATGTTCTTGAAAATCAGTTAAGAATGAATGACAATTTGACTGCCTCCCATAATGTTATAGTCACTGAGTTGAAAAACAAGGCAGTTGAACCTTCCACATCTACTGCTACTGCTAAAGCCGATTTGATAAAGTATTCCAGGAAGAACTTTCTGCTGTAAATACTGCTATCCAAGCCTCTCAGAAGATCATATCTGAACAACTTCAAATGCTAAAACCTTACTTTAAAGATGGAATCAGGTACTTGGATAGTCAAATCAGATTTCAAAAGGATGATGTCAGAGATCATATGGCTAGAGAAGTCATAATGGGGGAGAGAGTGTTAGTCAAGACAAGTTCTGATCATGCAAAATGGATATCAAATTCAATCAGGGCTACACTTGGATATCCTCCTCTGTGTGATGACCAAGATGTTGCTGAATCAGGCATTAACCCTACCTATCTTGGAGGTGAGCAACCAGAAGTTGCTCAGGTCATTTATCCACCTGCAGACTTTGAAATGATTCATGTTGAGGTACAGACCATGTACAGCCCATCTGGGGGCAAGGACAATGTCCATATTGAAAAGGTTGTTCAACCTATATCTGAAGCCATGCAAGAGGCATTACAGAAAGAAGAAGAGACAAGGTTGTCCAAAAAGAGGTTTAGGGAACAAGCAGAACAAAGGCCAGACTTTGAACAGTGGAGCCCTACCTCTAGGAATATAATTTTAACTGCCTGGAAAGCTGCCAAGGATAATACTCATGACAGGAACAAGTGGTTTTCTGAAGCAGAATGGATAAAACATGAGATTAGGCAGGAAGCAATAGTTCAGTATAGAAGGAAGGCAAAGATGGGAAAGCTACCTCCTACTGCAGTGGAGCCTAGCAAGTACTTTCCTAAGCCATATCACTATTTTGAGAGGCAGAAGATCAAAGCTGAAGAGCTTAAGAAGAAGGACTTGAAAGGCAAAAAAACATGCTGATGCTGAAACTGTTGATGCCCCTGTCAAAGCTCAAGTTCAAGCTGGCAAGGGAATAGTTATCAAGGAACCTGACCAGAACTAGATAAGAATTTTCTTGAAGTTTATGTTTTAATCTTTTGGATGTAACACATTTAGTAAACTTCTGAAAATGTATAAGACAGATATTAGAACAATATATGATTCATATATTTCATGTTTATTCTGTGAATATGTCTATTTCTTATTTGTTCTGTGCTGATATATGTGTATACATGTGTGATTAATACATGTTATGTTTACCCTGTTATACATTATCCTGCTTTACATCATTTTGTAATTTTAATTATGAATGGTGTATATCATTGACTAAGGGTTATGACTTCTCCAAATAGGGGGAGATTGTTGGGTACATTGGTCAAATGTACCTGATTTGAAGAAGCCTCGCCCAACTCAATGATATACATCATAATGTATTTGATGAATGTTGAGTTTACTTGTGCAGGTTAAGTAATCACTGGACTGAAGCAAAAAGTTTCTAAGTCCATGTGTCGACACCCAGAGGGAAAGTGTCGACACTTTAGAAGGCTTGTGTCGACACCCAGACAAGCAGTGTCGACACTTGGAGTCATTGTGTCGACACTTGGGATGCAGAGTAGACACCAGACAGAAAGTGTCGACACTTGGAGCTGTGTCGACACTCAGTGAAGAAAAGTGCAGACAGAAAGTGTCGACACAAGGAGCTGTGTCGACACCAGTGAAGCTGTGTCTACACCAGAAAGTGTCGACACTTGGAGCTGTGTCGACACTCAGCAAAAGTCTGCAGAGACTAAGTTAAAGTGTCGACACTGAGAACAATGTGTCGACACTCAACAGAAGAGTCAGCACTTGAAGTATGTGTCGACACCCAGCACAATGTGTCGACACACAACCAGAAGAGTCAACACGTGAAGTATGTGTCGACACTCAGCACAATGTGTCGACACTCAGCTAAAGACTCTACACTTGAAGAAAGTGTCGACACAAGGAGCTGTGTCGACACTTAGCAAAGATCAGAAAGATCAACAAAATTATTGTAAGTACAAGTGTCAACACTAAGGGAATGTGTCGACACTCAGCTGAAGTCTCAACAAGAAGAAGGTGTGTCGACACAAGGAGCTGTGTTGACACTCAGCAAGTATCGACATTGAACACTATGTGTCGACACTAAGAAGCAGTGTCGACACTTAACAGTTACAACACATGAAGATGTGTCGACACAAAGGAGATGTGTCGACACTTAGAAGAATTCAGCAAAAGCTAGAAGAACAAGTACTTGTGTCGACACTCAATTTCAGTGTCGACACATGCAGAAGAAACTCTGTCGAGACATACAAGGAGTTGTGTCGACACTTGTAGACTTGTGTCGACACTTACACAACTTGTGTCGACACATGGACTATAAATGTCGACACTTAAAGACAGAAAGTCTCGACACTTTCAGACAGTTAGAGATTTTCAAGAAATGACTGGATGACTTGACAGCTGCCGTTCCAGCCGGTCTACAGCACCTGTCAGTGATATCAGAAGTCAGTTATGGACGGACCAGCCGGTTACCATGAAGAAGGACTATAAATAGACACCTACAGTTTACAGAAACTGTGGTTCAGATTGTTGTTCAAGTGGTTGACAAAGTGGATCACATTGTTGAAGAACAAGTTATTAAAGTGATACACAGAGTATCAAATCAAGAAGATCTTACAGTCCAAGTGCAGATCTAAGAAGTTGGAGAGAGAGGGCTCCATCCAAGAAATCAGCCTCTAGAACTAGGCTGAGAAGAAGAATTCAGACTCATTCTGGATCTTAAGTGGCAGAGGTCAAGGAACTACTGCAGGAGGATTCATTCCTATTCAGTTCTACTCAAGAAGCTTTGAAGAAAGCTAAGTCAGATTGAATCCAGCCGAGTTCTTCCAAGAACTCATCAAGAAACTCTCAACTCCCTCTTTTATTTCTGAGTTGTTGAGTTAATATTTGTAATACATTTTATCTTGTAGGATCCTTTGGATCTGAGTGAATTGTAAGCCTATAATTATAAAGGCTGAGGGTAAGGCTTGAGAGCCTGATTGTAGGAGATTGAGATCTCTGAGTGTAGGCCTTGTTGGCTGAGTGTAGGCCTTGGTTGGATGAGTGTAGGCCTTGATTGGCTGATTGTAGGCTTTGGGATAAAGCTGAGTTGTAAGGCTTTGGGCCTGAGGTTTAAGAACCAATTTGGGTTTTGAGACAGTGGAGGAGTTTGGCCGAATCTAGTACACTGCTAGATAGGCGAAGGGGGAAAGTGGATGTACCCATATCTTGGGGAACCACTATAAACCACTGTGTATGCTGTGCTGTGCTGTGATTGTTGATGTGCATGTTGTGTGTTAGCTGTAAAAAAATAGTTAGTATTCTGTGATATAACTGATTGCTGCCATTTAAGTTTAAAAAGGATTAGGTCACCTATTCACCCCCCCCCTCTAGGTGTTTAGGTACCATATCTTTCACCCTGTATGAGAACTTCAAAAAGGATGAGACAGAATCAGTGGCTGAAATGTACAACAGGTTGAGTTCAATCATCAATGAGCTCAAAATCTTGGATAAGGACATCACCCTGACAGAGGTGAATGACAAGATACTGATGTGCTTCCCTAGCTCTTGGGACTCCAGAATCTGGCCTATCAAAAAAGCCAGAAGCCTCAATAAGATATCAACTGAATCTCTAGTAGGCAAATTAAAGTCCTATGAGCAGCTGATAAAATCAAGAGAAGCAGCAGAACAGAAGGCAACAACTCCAGTTAGAAAGCATCACAGTATGGCCTTCAAAGCATCAGAGGAAAGTGAGACCTCAACATCAAATGAGGAACTGATGAGCCTCTTTGCAAAAAGATTCTATAAGATGGCTAGAAAGGATTTCAGAAGGAAATCATCCAGGCAGGATGATAAGCCCTGATTTGACAAGACACCAACCAAAGAGGTTGTGTGCTTTGGATGCAGGAAGCCTGCACATTACATCTCTGAATGTCCAGAAAATCAGAAGGAGAAAAGCAGAGAAAAAGACTCCAAAAGAAAACACAGCAGCAGACCCTCTTCCAGCAAATAGAAAAAGAAAGACAAGGGCTTTGTTGCTGAGACATGGAGTGATACAGAGGAAGAATCATCCTCTTCTAGCTCAAGTGAAGAAGAGGAAGAAGCAAGATCCAAGGAGGTTTGCCTTATGGCAATTGATGCCTCCAGGACCAATTCTGGATCAGAAGCAGAATCTGAAGATGAAGCAGCCTCATACTCAGAGGCAGATCAGGTTATTTCAAATTTTGATTTTAATTCTGATTCATTCAAAATTGAATTCAAAACCATATGTTTAGATTTAATTAGCTCAGAAAAGGAAATAAAAACTCTTAGAGAAAGACTAAGAAATCTTGAATCTGTCAATTCAGAAAACATTAAACTAACAGACCAACTAACTCTAGCAAATGAACAATTAATTAAATTAAAATCTGAATTATGTGAGGCCAAACAAGTTGAGCAATCTCTCAATGGGAGAAGTCTCAAGCTGATGGACATAACAAGAACAGTTAATGCCAGATTAAATGACAAGCTGGGATTGGGTGCATCATCAAGTTTGCCCCCCATAATTAAGAAAAATATTCTTACAACCCCAATTAAGTTTATTTCTGCCAAGGGAAAAGAAAAGTTAATAGACAAACCAATGTCAGCAAACAACCCAAAAACCATAGACAAGAGAAATAGAAATCAGAAAATAGTTAATAAAAACAAGGTTCAGCAGCATTCGTCGAACGCAGATCGACGATATGTGGCCAGTTCGTCGAACCCAGATCGACGAACACTGAACGTAAACTTCAGTTATAATAATTCATCTAACTGCAATCAATGAACTGTGTATGGTTCGTCGAGCAGAGGTCGACGAACTTCGGGCACAGAAAATGACTACTGTCATTCTCTGAGCAGAGATCGACGATCTCATCCCTATTCGTCGAACTCTGGTCGACGAACTTACAAGAATTCGTCGAACCCAGAAGGACCAAACAGAAATCATTTCTCTCATAGAAATTCTAAGCCAACTAATAAGACATTCAATCCAGTAGCTGATTGGGTAATTCCACCTAGGAGATATCACCCCTTAGGTTATAAATCTCAACCTGCATTATCAGTTATATCCAGTTTCTCTTTTCAACCAAAAAAAGTACCCAAGGTAACCTGTGTCAAGAATAATTGAGTTTTGTTTTTCATTACAGGTACAGGTGAAGAGCTGTCCAAGGGTGAGTCAGACCCGGTACTTGGACAGTGGTTGCTCCAAGTATATGACATGCAGCAAGGTAAATCTATCCAATTACAAGGCCAAACTAAGACCAAAGGTGATCTATGGTGATTCAAAGAGTGGCCAGTCAAAAGGATATGGAGCAGTAAAGATTGGATCAGTTACCTTCAAGAAAGTAACATATGTAAGAGGACTCAAACATAACCTAATATCCATAAGTCAATTACGTGATGAAGGTTATCAGGTACATTTTAACTCTACCTCTTGTTCTGTTATTAATAATGAAAACCAAACTATTTTAATTGGACTTAGACAAGGCAACATATATCTAGTAGATTTTATTTCTGCCATAACTGATATCTGCTTACTGAATTTTACTAGTAATCAAAATGAGTTATGACATAAAATATTAGGCCATGTAAACCTTAAGAATATATCTAGGTTATCTAAAGACAACCTTGTTAGAGGTTTACCTTCTGGCCCCTATAAGAAGGAAAGCCTATGCAGGGCTTGTCAATTAGGCAAGCAAACCAAAACTAGCTTCAAATCCATTAATAAAAGTGATTCACCTAGGATTTTGTATTTGCTTCATGTGGACCTATTTGGACCCATTGCAGTACAAAGCCTATGAGGGAAGTCTTATACTTTAGTGATTGTTGATGACTTCTCTAGATTCAGTTGGGTAGCCTTTTGAGAGCTAAATCAGATACATTCAAGGTTCTTACAGATTTTCTCAGGACCATACAGATTGAGTTCTCTACTCATGTTGCATTGATCAGAAGTGATAATGGCACAGAGTTTGAGTCTCTTCTTATGCATGAGTTCTGTGAGAAGGAATGTATCAGGCAGTGCTTCTCAGCTCCTAGAACTCCCCAACCAAATGGAGTTGCTAAAAGGAAAAATAGGACACTCATTGAATCTGCAGGCACATTATTGGTAGATGCTTACATGCCTCTATCCTTTAGGGTAGAAGCTGTAAATACTGCTAATTATGTCCTGAATAGAAGCCTTATACATAAGCTGAAAAATAAGACCCCCTATGAATTACTTAAATGGAAGAAACCTAAAATCACATATTTTAATGTTTTTGGTTGTATATGTTACATTCACACAAATAACAAGAGATACATTAGAAAGCTTGAGGCTAAGGCTGAAGAAGGGATTTTTCTAGGATACTCCCAAGTAAGCAAGACCTATAGGGTTTTTAATAAATCCACTCTTAAAATTGAATAGTCTATCCATGTATCTTTTTATGAAGCTAACATGTCTTATAAGGAGAAAGATATTTCTACCAATAGCTTTCTGCAGGTTCCACAACTGTGTGAGTCCATGGATGGACTAAACCTTACCAAAGAGGTGTCAACCCATCCTTCTCCACAGGTTGCTGAAGACAGTGAAGAAGAGATTCAAGTGGAAGTGGCTGAACTTCCCTCAACAACTAGTACCATTCCTCAAGAGGAATTAAATACATAAGCTGTTGCTTAACAAACTCCACCAATTGATCTTGTCACACTTAGAGATCATCCCAGATCTCAAGTGATTGGTGACATTTCAGCAGGTGTTCAGACAAGAAATCAACTCAACCAAGACATGATGTATGCCTGTTTTCTATCTCAAATTGAACCTCTCACCATCCATGAAGCAGAGCAAGATCCCCACTGGATCATTGCAATGCAATAAGAACTAAATCAGTTTGAGATATGTAGAGTTTGGGATTTGGTTCTAAGACCTCATAACTACCAAGATATTGGAACCAAATGGGTCTACAGGAACAAGTTGGATGCTCAAGGGAACATAGTGAGAAACAAGGCTATGCTTGTTGTTCAAGGCTACAGGCAAGAAGAAGGAATTGACTATGACCAAACCTTTGCCCCTGTAGCACGGTTAGAGGCCATAAGAATATTCCTTGCCTATGCAGCTCACAGGAGATTCAAAGTTTTCCAAATGGATGTCAACAGTGCATTTCTGAATGGAGTGCTTCAAGAAGAGGTTTATGTAGAACAACCTCCAGGTTTTATCTCTCTAACTCAACCCTCTTTTGTATTTAAATTTCATAAAGCTCTCTATGGTTTAAAGCAAGCTCCAAGAGCTTGGTATGACACCTTAGCAAGCTTTCTTTTAGAGCATAAATTTACAAGAGGAACCATAGATAAAACTCTTTTCACTAGACATCATAAGGACCAAATTTTGTTAGTACAAATATATGTGGATGACATCATTTTTGGGTCTACCGATCACAAATTATGCAAGAGGTTTGCTGACCTCATGCATTCTAAATTTGAGATGAGTAGCATGGGTGAGTTTTCCTACTTCCTTGGTCTCCAAGTGAAGCAGCTCCCTGATGGTATCTTCCTATCCTAAGCTAAGTATGTGAAATAGCTTATTAACAAGTTTGGGATGGGTGATGCTTCAGGAATGAAAACACCTATGGCTACTAATGCTGTTATGGATTCTGATACAACAGGGAAACCTGTAGATCAGAAACATTATAGGGCAATTGTTGGATCCCTATTATACCAAACAGCTAGCAGACCTGATATAATGTTTGCCACATGCCTTTGTGCTAGGTTCCAAGTGAACCCTAAAGAATCTCACCTTATTTTCTTAAAAGAATTTTGAGATATATAAAGAGTTGTCCTAATCTAGGACTCTGGTATCCTGCAGAGTCAGAGTTTGAGTTGACTGGATACTCAGATGCTGACTATGCAGGATGTAGAGTGGACAGGAAGAGTACCTATGGAACTTGCCAGTTCCTGGGTATGAGACTTGTCTCCTAGTTTTGTAAAAAGCAAACATCTGTGTCTACATCAACTACAGAAGCGGAATACATGGCTGCTGGCAGCTGCTGTTCACAAATGTTATGGATACAAAACCAACTCCTAGACTATGGTGTCAACTTAAATAATTCAACATTATTTTGTGATAATACTAGTGCTATTGCTATAGCACAGAATTCAGTTCACCATTCTAGGACTAAGCATATTGAAATAAGACATCATTTCATTAGAGATAATGTAGACAAAAAGAAAATTAACCTAATCCATATTCCTACTAATTTACAGAGAGCAGACATTTTCACCAAACCCTTGGATGAGAAAAATCATCTGTTCTTTATAAATCAACTGGGAATGATCAATGGAGAAGAGTTAAATTAGTTTCTGTCTGCATTCGACGAATTTTCCAGAGTTTATCGAACGGAGTTCGACGAATTAGGGAAAGTTTGAGAGATTCTCGTCGAATGGAGATCGACGAATTCTCTGTGTGGAAACAATTTTCGTTGCCCGGAGATCGACGAACTTTGCTTCAGAAGATATTTCGTCGAATGGAGTTCGACGAACTGTGTTCGATTCTTCTGGATGAGATCGACAAATTATCTGTCTATAATTTATTTCGTCGACCTCAGTTCGAAGAATTGTTTCTTTTTCGTGGAACGGAGCTTGTCGATTCATATTCTGGAAAACTTATATCTAGGTTTTCTTCGACCTCCGTCCCGCGCTTTTAGTTCTTTTGCTCTTGATCGCCGTTTTCTCTATGTCTTTCTTGCAGCTCATCAATGGCGATTCCAGCGAGCACATTAGCCGCAATGAAATTTGACACTAGTTTTGATATGGATTTCGATTCTTTCCAGCACTCTGACCCCATATTTCTCTATATCCTGGAACTGCTAGAAGAACTTCATCTCAAGGATTTCATGACCAGACGGATTAAACTACAGGGAACTGAGATTCTAGAATGGGTATACACGTCGTCTGTTTCTGAGGATGATACATTGACAGGAACTATCGGGAGTACTGCTGTTTCCCTACCTCCCGCCGTCCCTCTGAAATTTTTTGTTTGGTCAATGGAGAAGATAATATGGAAATGGATTCTGAAGAATTTAGTGAAATGCTGAAGTTAATGGGGTTTTCCGGAAGCAACCCTAACAAGTTGTTGAAGAAACAACTTTCTGCCGCTTATCAGTTTTTGGCGGATATTGTGGGAAAGATACTGATGGGCAAGCACACCGCACATGACTACATAACCCGACATCAATTTCTTATCATGTGCGCGGTGGTGAATAAGCGTTATGTTAATTGGATTAAGATTTTCTTTGAGTTGATAAAGAAGAAAAACTGCAAGAAAGAGGTTTGCTATGGAAGAATCTTGGGGATCTTTCTTCAAGAGAAGGCTGGTGAACTCATGGTCTCCCCGACCATCTTCATCAATGCCAGCAAGCGCCTCACATGCAGTCTGTTTGGCAGATGGGAGAGGACAATCTCCAAGCCATCCAAGGCTTTCTCCTCTTCCATCCCCACTTCTGAGATGACCAGGGCTGTAAAGGCTACTCCCCACCCTACAGAAGAGGTCATTCCATCTCCACCATCTCTTCCAGCACCCCTTCCAACAAAGCAGCCTCCTAATGTGCCTACTCCTCCTCCATCTCCACCACTTGACATTACAAACATTCCTACACCCCCTACTTCACCTCATGACTCACATCTCCCTACACCTCCTCAGTCTCCACTTTCTCCTCATTTGTCCTCTATTCCCTCTTACAACATACCCACAGACTCTATCATGCCAGATGCCCCCATTCCATCTTCATCACCATCCACTCATCACATATCTGCTATTCCACCCTCCAATCCATCCTCTTCCCCTTCCTCCTTTGATTCCACTACCATATCATCTATCATCACCATTCTTACTCCTCTCATCAAATCCCTTATCACAGAGGCCATTACACCTCTTGTGAATTCTCTTCATTCTTTATCTGTTCAAATTTCTGCCCTTTCTGCTGCCCCCTCTTCATCCAGGGGCCTGGCTCCAGGCTTTACTGAACCCAGGCAGGGGGAGATGCTCAGTGATGAAGTTGCAGCAGATGCAGATGCAGCAGCAGCAGCAGCCACAGCAGCCACATCAGTAGTTCCTTCTACAACAGATGCAGATTCTGATGAAGATGCAGACATTTTGCCAGCATATAATTCAGATTTGATTGAATTGATTCAGTTTATGGATACTGACAATGACTTAGATGAGTCAGTTGAGCAAATAAAAACTGTTGGTGATTTCATTATGAATCCCACAGTTAATCTACCAAAATTACTGGAAGTTTTTGATAGTGTACATATGCAGTTTCTTCCAGCAGATTTTACTAAGCCACATTTGGCTATTGTACCCTACACCTCTCCAGTTAGTCCAGCAGTTGCTAAGCAACTCTGTGACAGTTTTGTTATCTCAGCTTTTGCTTCAATCTCTGCAGCTAGTTTAGAAGTTCTTCCAGAAGATATCTCAGCCCCAAGTTTTGTTATGGATGCCTCTCCTATGCATGATTTGGATGAGCTAATCCTGGCTGATATTAAAGAGGAGAATAAGGCAGCAGCTGAAAGCTCTGTCCCCATCATTCCTGAGTCTTGTAAAGTCTCCAACTCTCCTGTTGCTGAAACTCCAGTTCCTTAATCTTCTCCCCTCCTCCAGCAAAAGCTGTTTTTGATGATAAAGCTTTGAAAGCTTTGGATGCTCTTTATGTGAAAGTCCACCTAGTGTCAACAAGCTTCACCTATGGGGGGGGGGATAGGTGACGTGCAGCGTTTTTGCGGAATTTAAAGTTATACCTGCACAAGGAAACAAAACAGCACAGCAAAGAAAGTACACACGCAATTTATAGTGGTTCCCCGATTTGGGTACATCCACTTTCCCCATTCGACCTATCTCCCAATAAGGGACGACTTGGTCTCTTCACCAACAGGATTGAAATCCAATCCTTGCACTATCGGAAGGAACCCTTCCACACGTAGGATACAACACTCCCACAACGCGGGTTGCACCCAACCCTTACAACTCGGAACCAACGTTCCTTTACAACAAAAATGAACTAGAATGTACAAGAAATACAAACTACTTTTGGAGACCAAGGTGTCCCTCTTCGTTGACGACGTGTTCTTGAAGTCCACGAAGAGTCCACAACCCTAGATCTCTCTTGGAGAGAATCTCCCCGGAATCGGTGGCGGCAAGATGGGCGGCGGTTTGGTTCACGGGATCGGCGGCGAGAACGGTGTGCGGCTGCTATACTTTGGAGATCCAAACTTCGTAGCAAAGCTAGCTAGGTCTTCCAATGGTCACACTAGGATCGGTCGTCTCGATCGATTCGGACGGGGAAGGTTTTCCCAATCAACAAATCAAGAGACAAGTGATCTCCGGTTAGACGCGTGAGACTCTAAGCTTGGCTATGCTTATATCGCCGGGAGATCTGGAGGAAACCACGATCAAACGACCGGCGATCGACTTGCACGAGCGGCGACGGCAGCGGAGCTGTTTCGCGATTCTAGGTCAAGGTCGGCTGCTCGTTTTTCGTCTTTTTCTCTGTGTATCTTTACTGTTCAAAAATACCTGTATATATATACACAAGTAAACACCTTAATGACCGTTGTGGGTCCCACAAGAAGAAACCCTAAATCCGGTTCAAAATAGTGCCAGCAGCAGAATCCGGTCCAGCTTTTTCCCGAAAATTGCCCAAGTAAAAATCGGCGAGAATCGAAAGTGAGTCTCGTCGAATCGTCGAGAATCAAGGGTGATTCTCGTCGATTCGGCGAGAATCAAAGATGATTCTCGTCGAAGTTGACTTGGTTGCACGCACTGATTTAGCCGGGTCGAGACGGCGAGAATCAGCCAGTGATTCTCGACGATTCGGCGAGAATCACCAAGTGATTCTCGCCGAATCGGCGAGAATCACTTGGTGATTCTCGTCGATTCTTACTTAGAATCAGAGTTGCTCGCTATACAGTAGCTGGATCGAGTCGGCGAGAATCAGCCAATGATTCTCGACGATTCGGCGAGAATCACTTGGTGATTCTCGTCGATTTACACTTAGACGATTTTTCGTCTTTCCACCCATGAGGTTCTCCTTGAACCATCCTTGCTCCTTGTCTGCTCTTGCCTTAACACAGCCCTGTACTTGAAATGAAGTACACTCCAATAGAGATAGTACATGTAGGCCAACACACTGATCTGCTCAACGAGGGATTACGTCGTGCAGACCCGTGTATATTGACCTACTGCACCCTGACATTGGTGTGCACTTAGCGTGGAAAACTCCAAGCACAACTTGAAATATTTTGTCAAAAACATTGCTATTTACCTTAGCTTGTTCAGGGGCTTCTTCAAATCAGGTACGTTGTGGATACAATACCCAACAATCTCCCCCTATTTGAAGAAGCCTAAACCCTACAAGCTAAGGTGAATAAAGCGTATGGGAATGAAAATCATAACCTTGAAATTTAGCTGAGAGAGATATTCATTACCAATACCAATTTCTTGAGAGCAAACTTGGAGCCACCTTAGCCTTAGCCGAGAGGGTAATCTCCCCCTTTTCGGCTTCTGCAAATCTGGGTCTGTAGTATTTGACCCCTTGCTCCCCCTCAGTTCTTGCACCTGTGCTCACAATGGAGTTCCTGGCAGACGCTCCCCTAGAGGCATGATCGTGGAGCTTCTGTAGTCTTCATTCCTTATAATTTAGCATCCCCAATTCAGTTTTGAAAAGACTGAACTTGGCCTCGTCTAAGGGCTTTGCGAATATATCTGCAATCTGCTTGTCCGTGGGGAAATAACAGAGAGAGATGTCCTTGTTCTCCACGTGCTCCCGAATGAAGTGGTAGCGCACTTCAATATGCTTCGTTCTGCTGTGCGATACCGGATTATTGGCAATTGCAATTGCACTGGAGGAGTCGCAGTACATTGGTACTTCCTTGAACTGAAGGTCGTAGTCGGCTAAATGGTTTCTGATCCATAGGAGTTGTGCGCAATAGCTGCCTGCCTAGATGTACTCAGACTCTGCTGTGGAGGTTGCAACAAAATTCTGTTTCTTGCTATTCCAGGAAATAAGCCTTCGTCCGAGGAATTGACACGTCCCGGAGGTGCTTTTCCTGTCATCCCTACTCCCTGCAAAATCAGCATCTGAAAAACCTATTAGATCGACATCATTGTTTCACGGGTACCACAAGCCAAGATTGGGAGTACCTTTAAGGTATCTTAGAATTCGCTTCGCAGCGATATAGTGAGATTCCTTAGTGTTCACCTGATATCTGGCACAGACACATGTGGAGAATATGATATCCGGTCTACTGGCAGTAAGGTAGAGCAGGGATCCAATGATGCTTCTGTATTTGGTTTCATCGAAAGGTTTACCTTTCTCATCCTTATCCAGAGATATAGTGGATCCCATTGGAGTCCTCATTAGAGGTTGCATTCTCCATACCGAATTTCTTGAGGAGTTCATTTGTGAACTTTGTCTGAAGAAATGAAGATTCCATCCTCAGACTGTTTCACTTGAAGTCACAGGAAATACTTTACCTCTCCCATACTGCTCATTTCAAACTTTCCTTGCATAAGTTTAGAAAACTTTTTGCAAAGATTGTTGTCCGTTGAGCCGAATATTATGTCATCGACATAGATTTGCACCAGCAAAATCTTGCCTTTGACTTCCCTGAGAAACAATGTCTTATCAATTTTACCTCTAGAGAACTTGTTCTCAAGAAGAAAACTAGATAAAGTCTCATACCAAGCTCGTGGAGCTTGTTTTAAACCATATAAAGCTTTATTAAGAAAATAAACATGATTGGGATAAGTAGGATTGACAAAACCTGGGGGTTGAGCGACGTATACTTCCTCTTTCAGGTCTCCGTTTGAAAGTCCACCTAGTGTCGGCTATGTGCACCTATGGGGGGGGGGATAGGTGACGTGTGGTTCTTTTGCGGATTCACAGATGTACCTGCACAATAAAAGCAACAAACACAGAAAACAGAATACACAGCAAATTTATAGTGGTTCCCCGACTTGGGTACATCCACTTTCCCCCTTCGACCTATCTCCCCAACAAGGGACGACTCGGTCACTTCTCCAACGGGATTGAAATCCAATCCCTTCACTAACGGAAGGTGCCCTTCCACACGTGAGAGTCAACACTCCCACAAATCGGGTTGCACCCAACCCTTACACCGCGGAACAAAAGTTCCTTTACAATAAAATAAAAGTAGAATGTACACGTGATACAAACTTCTCTTGGAGACTCCGGTGTTCCTCTTTGGTCGACGACGTGTTCTTGAAGTCGATGAAGAGTCTACGACCTTGGTCTTGCTTGGATAAGATCTCCCCGGAAACCGGCGGCGGCACACGAGCGGCGGCTAGCTTCGGGATCGGCGGCTACGAAGAAGAGCAGCTGCTGAACTTGGAGATCCAAACTTCGTTGCGAAGCAAGCTCGGTCTACCAACGGTCACACGAGGATCGGTCGTCTCGATCGATTCGGATGGGAAGTGTTTCCGATCAACAAATCGAGAGACAAAGGATCTCTGGATAGACGCGTGAGACTCGAGCCTTGCTAAGCTACTGTCGCCGGAGATCGGGAAGAAGATCTATCGGTGGCGATGCGCGAGCGGCGACGGAGGCGGCGGAAGGATTTCGCGAAGGGTTTCCGTGACCGCGTATTTTTCTGTTCAAAATACCCATGTATTTATACTGTAGCTACCCCCAATAAGACCGTTTGTGGGACCCACAGAGATAGTCCCCAAATCCCGGTCCAGATTTTAAACAGCGGCAGAATCCGGTTCAGGGAATAAGCTGAGAAACCGCCAAGTCAAAATCGGCGAGAATCGCAGACGATCTCTCGACGAATCGGCGAGAATCACCAAGTGATTCTCGACGATTCGTCGAGAGTCGTTTGTGATTCTCGTCGAATCCTTGTCGATTCTCAACGAATTGGACTTT
The DNA here is from genome assembly GCA_039583875.1 of Platanthera guangdongensis. Classification (NCBI taxonomy): domain Eukaryota; kingdom Viridiplantae; phylum Streptophyta; class Magnoliopsida; order Asparagales; family Orchidaceae; genus Platanthera; species Platanthera guangdongensis. The sequence goes on along the minus strand of CM077155.1, from coordinate 114,539,365 downwards.
GTGTTCATGGGCTGCTTGACCACTGGTTCGGCGGAATTACAAGTGATTCTCGCCGAATCTTACTTGGCACCATTTTGAGATGGCCAGAAGAAAGTCGGCGAGAATCACTGACGATTCTCGTCGATTCGGCGAGAATCACCAAGTGACTCTCGCCGATTCGGCGAGAATCACTTGGTGATTCTCGTCGAATTTGCCTTGGACGATTTTTCGTCTTCCACCTAGGAGCTGCTCCTTGACCCTCCATGCTCCTTGTCTTCTCTTGCATATGAGCGGCCCTGTGCTTGAAAATAAGTGCACTCCAATAGAGAGAGTACACGTAGGCCAACACACTAATCTGCTCAACGAGGGATTACGTCGTGCAGACCCGTGTATATTGACCTACTGCACCCTGACATTGGTGTGCACTTAGCGTGGAAAAACTACAAGCACAACTAGAAAAGGTTTATCAAATACATAGTCTATTCACCTTAGCTTGTCCAGGGGCTTCTTCAAATCAGGTACATTGTGGAACAATACCCAACAATCTCCCCTATTGAAGAAGCCTAAACCCTACAAGCTAAGGTGAATGGAGCGAATGAAATTGAAAGCAAATGAAATTCAAAACTTAACATTGGGTGGGGTTATCCCTTACCAATACCGCTTTCTTGGAAGCAAGCTGGAGCCACACCTTAGCCTCCCCGAGAGGGTAATCTCCCCCTTTTCGGCTTCTACAAAGCGGGGTCTGTATTGACTTTTTGCTCCCCTCAGTTCTTGCAGCTGTACGCACGCGGAGTCCTTGCCCCCCTCGGTTCTTGCACTAGCCTGGAGCTCTAGTCTTCACTCCTCATAGAGCATTCCCAATTCAGAAAAGATTGAACCCTCAGGGGCTTTGTGAATATATCAGCAATCTGCTTGTCCGTGGGGACATAACAGAGAGAGATATCCTTGTTCTCCACGTGCTCCCGAATGAAGTGGTAGCGTACTTCAATATGCTTCGTCCGGCTGTGCGACACCGGATTGTTGGCAATGGCAATTGCACTGGAGGAGTCGCAGTACATTGGAACTTGAACTGAAGGTTGTAGTCGGCCAACTTCTCCAAAGAAGTTCGCAACAGCTTCCGAGATAAGACTCTGATTTGCAACGCAATTTTGTTTCCTGTTCCATGAGATAAGCCTCCTGCCGAGGAATCACGTCCGGAGGTCTTTTCCTGTCATCCCTGCTCCCTGCAAAATCAGCATTGAAAAGCCCAGTTCCTTAGTGTTCACCTGTTGGGCACATACACATGGGAGAACATAATATCCGGACTGGCAAAGGTAGAGCAGGGATCCAATTGCTTCTGTATTTGGTTTCATCGAAAGGTTTACCTTTCTCATCCTTATCCAGAGACATATCCCATTGGAGTCCTCATAGAGTGTCATCCGAATTTCTTAGGAGTTCATTTGGTCTCTGATGAAGATTCCATCCTCAGAGAAGGCCTAAGAAATACCTCTCCCATACTGCTCATTTCAAACTTTCCTTGTTTTGGAAAACTTTTTGCAAGTTGTTCTCCGTGCCGAATATTATGTCCGACATGATTTGCACCAGCAAAATCTTCCTTTGACTTCCTGAGAAACAATGTTTTACTATTTTACCTCTCGACTGTCTCAAGAAGAATAGATGCTCATACCAAGTCGGGGAGCTTGTTTCAACCCATATAAGCAAAAAATAAACTGATTGGGATAAGTAGGGTCCAAAACCTGGGGGTCGATCTTCCTCTTTCAGGTCTCCGTTCAGGATACAACATTAATTGATTCTTCTACCACTAGGGTTTTCTTATTGAAGACCCTATATGCCCGACTGTGGCCTTGAACTATAGCCCATGAATATGCCTTCGAAGTTCATTTTTCACCAAATTTAGTACGCGGGTACTTCCCATTATTCAGTACATAGCATCTGTTACCAAAGATCCTCAAGTAGGACATATGGTTGGGAACTTTCCCATGAATATGCCTCGAAGCATTTTTCACCGAATAGTACGCGGATCTTCCCATATTTAGTACATAGCATCTGCAACAAAGATCTTACATGGTTGGTTTCCTGCCTTTCATGCTCGTAGGGCGTCTTACGATGATGTTGTTGATCAATGCCCGGTTTTGTACATGACAAGCTGTATTGACAGCCCTCTGCCCAGAAGTATTCCGGGAGAGAAGCATCTTTCAACATTGTCGTGCAGGCCTCAATGAGAGTTCTATTTCTCCTCTCCGCAACTCCATTTTGCTGAGGAGTGCGCGGGGAGGAAAACTCATGAAAGATACCATGTTCTTCACAAAATTCTGTCATAGCACCAGATTCGAATTCTGTTCCATGGTCACTTCTGGATTTTGACCACTGGAGCAGTTAAATTCGTTCTGAACCTGCTTGACAAAACTTAGTGAAGATGTCAAAAGTATCTGACTTTCGTTTCAAGAAGAACACCCATGTAAACCGTGAGAATGATCATCAACTATCACTAGCGTATATGACTTGCCTCCCAAGCTATGAACTTGCATTGGACCAAACAAGTCCATATGGAGTAGCAGGTAAAAGCACCGGAAGAGTCTTTGTCTTGCAATGCTCCTAAAGGTAGCCCGAGGTCTGTTTGCCCATCTGGCATGCATGACAGGGGCTATCTTTGATGCACTTGATACTGGGAGCATCTCTTACTAAAGTTCTTAGAAAATAGCATACTAATTGTCTTATAAATTAATATGTGCCAATCTCTTGTGCCATTGATTCACAAAGAGAAGCACTGCCTGCTTGCCACTAAGGCATACGGGGGTAGATGAATCTATACTAAGAAAATCTAAGCAGAAGATATTTCTGCTCCTAATGCCTGATAATACCGTCTCAGAAGAGGTACGTGAAATTATCAGACATTTATCCTTGCAGAACTTAACGTCATAACCTTTATCACATAACTGACTTACACTGATCAGGTTATGGTTTAACCCTTCAACATAAGCCACGTCGGTGATAGAGATTATACCGTTGGAGAATCATACCATAACCTCTGGTGACTCCTCGATCTGATCCCTCCAAAGATGACTTTGGGTCCATTCTCGACTGGAGTGTAATCACGCAGCAGGCTTCTTGTCCCAGGTCATATGCCGGGAGCATCCACTGTCCAAATACCAGATTGGCGTTTTGGTGGCCTTTGGACATTCCTGCAAAATAAAATTAATTTCCCTTAGGAACCCAATCGAACTTGGGTCCTAGATTCCTGGTTAGCACACTCCCCCTCGGTTGGTTAACCCTACGAGTGGTCGGTCTCGCATTGCTTAACATAGGGGAGTCTCGTGAGTTCCTTGGATTAAACCAACAATCCACGGCAAAGTGACCGACTTTGCCACAGCACCAACAGTCGAATCCTGTTGTATCTCTTCCTAGGCTCCTGCCTTACCCTGAGGAACAACGGGTACAGCTGGGGCCTTGGATCTGGAGGTAGGAGGCCTCATGGTGATAGGCAGTCACATGACGTTCTTCACCTTCTGTTCCTTTAGTATAACAGGCTTGACTCTTGGCGCCTGCTTTCCATTATGGCCGCTAGAGAATTGGACCATAATTTCCTATGTGGATCTCCTCATAAGGTGCCTTGAAGGCACTCTCACCGAAAGTTGCCGGGGAAGAAGTTCCAACCATTCATACCGGCTCTTTTGGCTTTGCAACCGAGGGCCGGAAATGATGACCAAATGTTGACTCAAAGTCATGTTGGTTGCAAGGAAAGCCAGGCTTTCTGAATGCAACAGGACTGAAGCGGAGCCTTTCCCTTTTCATCAGCAGAGGCCTTCTTGGTGGCCTTATTCTTCCTCTGGTTCCTTGTTTCTCCTGAGATGAGGAACCAGATGCCCCTACATGCCCCAAGCCAGCTCCTTTGGCCTGAGCAGAGAAGGTGTCAACGACTGGAAGCACTGTTTTTGGCATAGAGAAGCTCTTGTACGATCTTCCTTTCTGCCGCAAGTAGTTCTTCCAATCTGTGTCAACTTCCTCCTGCTTGAGATCAAGGAGCTTCAAGAGACTCTGAGTGCTTTGAAGTTAGGTCAATGTGCTCCTGTCGGAGAGAGATCAAGCTAGTGATCCTCTTCCCTTAGGGATACACACTCACCCTTAAGGAATTTCACTTCCTTCTTCTCAGCCTTCAGTCTCTTGCGGCACTCGTCGAAAAGTGTTGAGCAGAAGCTCATACTTGTCGAGGAGCTCAGCTTCACGGGCTGAAAGGGCCATCCTCAGGTTCATCATCCTGAGACTCAGGATCAGAGTCAGGAGTCAGGGAAAGAGGGGTGTGAGCTTTTACCTTCCCAGTGAATGGGGGGCATTCTCCTTCTGAGTCCGATCGACCCACCAGCCCGAAGTAGGCTTCCTTCATCATCACTGGAGTCTATGAAGAATCAGACTCACTCGGTAGTGTCTTTGGCCTTTTGGCGATATAGCTCCGCTCCTTCTTCTTATCTCTAGGAGGATTTGAGCTCCTCTCCTTTCCCTTTATCTCTCTTTGCCTTTGATAGGCAGTCGGTCCACGAACGTGACCTGGCTTATTGCATCCAAAGCAAATAATATCAGAGGAGAACGATGTTTGTTCGGTTTAGATGCATACCTGTCAGAAGAGTAGTTTTTCTTCTGATGTCTGGAAGAGGAGTCCGTCTCTCTTTCTTTGATTCCTCATCTTGAGGAACTTTCTTGAACTCTCGAGTGATGAGGGAGAAATCCTCCTTCAGACAGCTTCTGAGCTGGAGGAGCATGGATCGGAGTCCTCCTCTTCTCATCCTTATTTCCTGGCACGGTATGGACACCGCACCCTTGCCTTTTCTGGAGTGACTGGCTTTTAGAGCCACAGTCTTTTCTTTGGCTGCATCCTTCTCTGCTTCTTCTTCTGCTTTCCTGGTGTTCAGTTGAAGCTCATAGGACATCAGCTTCCCAAACATAATTTGCGGGTCTGTTTCAGCTAGTCTGCCAAACTCTCGGATGGCGCAGATCTTTGTGTCCCATTCCTTAGTAAGGGACCTAAGGAATTTATCATTGAGTTCACCATTAGTGAACACTCTTCCGTATCCTTTGAGGACATTGACAATCTTGAGGAAGTTCTCGAAGGTGACACCGATCTCTTCCTTAGGCCCTTGTCTGAAGGCCTCATATTTCTGGTTCAGGAGGGATCTACGATCATCCCTCACTTCATCAGTGCCCTCCATTAGGATGATCAGGCAATGCCAGATCTCCTTTGCTGTCTTGCAGTTGCAGAAGTTCTGCATCATTGAGTCATCAACCGCGCTGACCAGAATGTTCTGCGCCTTCTTGTTAAGTCCCACTAGCAACATCTCGTCCTTGTCCATTTCAGAAAGTTTCTTCGGCACTTTCTTGGTAGGATCTATGGTGGAGACCTTAGTGGGGACATAAGGTCCCTCCTCCACGATCATGAAGAGTCGAGGATCAACTGCTTCTATGTAGAACCTGATCCTTTCCTTCCAGATAGGAAAGTTGAGCCTGGTGCACACTGGGATCTTGCCTGTGAACTTAAGCCCGTCCATAGTAGAGTTTTGCCTTCTTCTTGACACTAGCGGCAGGATTCAACTCAAGGTGTTAACCTTTTTGATGAGTAACCTCCCTCTGATACCACTTGAAAGTCCACCTAGTGTCAACAAGCTTCACCTATGGGGGGGGGGGATAGGTGACGTGCAGCGTTTTTGCGGAATTTAAAGTTATACCTGCACAACGAAACAAAACAGCACAGCAAAGAAAGTACACACGCAATTTATAGTGGTTCCCCGATTTGGGTACATCCACTTTCCCCCTTCGACCTATCTCCCAATAAGGGACGACTCAGTCTCTTCACCAACAGGATTGAAATCCAATCCTTGCACTATCGGAAGGAACCCTTCCACACGTAGGAGACAACACTCCCACAACGCGGGTTGCAACCAACCCTTACAACTCGGAACCAATGTTCCTTTACAACAAAAATGAACTAGAATGTACAAGAAATACAAACTACTTTTGGAGACCAAGGTGTCCCTCTTCGTTGACGACGTGTTCTTGAAGTCCACGAAGAGTCCACAACCCTAGATCTCTCTTGGAGAGAATCTCCCCGGAACCGGCGTCGGCAAGATGGGCGGCGGCTTGGTTCACGGGATCGGCGGCGACAACGGTGCGCGGCTGCTGTACTTTGGAGATCCAAACTTCGTAGAAAAGCTAGCTAGGTCTTCCAACGGTCACACTAGGATCGGTCGTCTCGATCGATTCGGACGGGGAAGGTTTTCCCGATCAACAAATCAAGAGACAAGAGATCTCCGGTTAGACGCGTGAGACTCTAAGCTTGGCTATGCTTCTATCGCCGGGAGATCTGGAGGAAACCAGGATCAAACGACCGGCGATCGACTTGCACGAGCGGCGACGGCGGCGGAGCTGTTTCGCGATTCTAGGTCAATGTCGGCTGCTCGTTTTTCGTCTTTTTCTCTATGTATCTTTACTGTTCAAAAATACCCGTATATATATACACAAGTAAACACCTTAATGACCGTTGTGGGTCCCACAAGAAGAAACCCTAAATCCGGTTCAAAATAGTGCCAGCGGCAGAATCCGGTCCAGCTTTTTCCCGAAAATTGCCCAAGTAAAAATCGGCGAGAATCGAAAGTGAGTCTCGTCGAATCGTCGAGAATCAAGGGTGATTCTCGTCGATTCGGCGAGAATCAAAGATGATTCTCGTCGAAGTTGACTTGGTTGCACGCACTGATTTAGCCGGGTCGAGACAGCGAGAATCAGCCAGTGATTCTCGACGATTCGGCGAGAATCACTAGTGATTCTCGCCGAATCGGCGAGAATCACTTGGTGATTCTCGTCGATTCTTACTTAGAATCAGAGTTGCTCGCTATACAGTAGCTGGATCGAGTCGCCGAGAATCAGCCAATGATTCTCGACGATTCGGCGAGAATCACTTGGTGATTCTCGTCGATTTACACTTAGACGATTCTTCGTCTTTCCACCCATGAGGTGCTCCTTGACCCATCCTTGCTCCTTGTCTGCTCTTGCCTTAACACAGCCCTGTACTTGAAATGAAGTACACTCCAATAGAGAGAGTACACGTATGCCAACACACTGATCTGCTCAATGAGGGATTACGTCGTGCAGACCCGTGTATATTGACCTACTGCACCCTGACATTGGTGTGCACTTAGCGTGGAAAAACTGCAAGCACAACTTGAAATATTTTGTCAAAAACATTGCCTATTTACCTTAGCTTGTTCAGGGGCTTCTTCAAATCAGGTACGTTGTGGATACAATACCCAACATTATGATATCCCTCAGGGTTCTGATTCTGAAGATGATGCAGCTGATGATGATGATGATTCAGATGAAGATGCTGGAAAGAAGAAAAAGAAAATACTGTCAAAGGAAAGAAAGGCTCCTCCTCCTCCAGCTCCTAAGCCTAATCCAAATACTGACACCCCTTATTACATTCTGCATAATGTTACTCCATATAAGGGAATGCCTGCATGGATGTGGCTATCCAAGAACCAGCAAAAGGATAGGAAGAGAAGTAGGAGATATTCTCCTCCCCCAGTTCACAGATACAGGAAGGATCCTCCTCCTCCTCCTCAAGCAGCTGGTTCCTATGGCTCTTCTAGCTCTTAGAGATCTGCACCCATGTAAACTTATCAGAGACAGTCAGGGAGATCGTCTGCAAGCAGCCAGCAGAGGCAACCATCCTCAGGAAATCAACAACAATAGCATCAACATCATCAATAATAAATATCTGAAGTACAAAAAGCTGACAGTCCAAAAAGGCCATACTCTCCTCCAATTCCATTTGAAGATCCTGAAACTGCAAATACTGCAAGAATGGCTAGGTACCTTGAGCTAATTGGACTATCTTTGATCAATAAAGACAAGGCTGAAGGAAAAGACACAACAGGCTTAACAACAATGTCTAAGTATAAAAAGAAGAATTGAAAAGGTTTGACAAAGGCAATAAGCTTTTCAATGTTGATGATTATATGAAGCTCCATCCAGAAGCAGTTGTCCCCAGAGCTACTTCATTGAATATTATTGGGGCAGCTGACATGACAATGACAAAGGCTCTGGCTTCAAATCCAAAGAGAGAAATCATCTTCAAAAAGCCAGGAGAAAAGAAAACAGAAGACAAACTTATGCAAAAGAAGAAGAAGTAATCCTTATTTTGTTTTAGTCTCTTTCTGCATTTGTTTTCAAACTAAGTTATTTGTTTAAACAAAGCCTATGTATATATATATCTGATGCATGTGTTGGTAACTCTCTGCCAGATATATTTCTTTTCTTGCTTTGTTTTTCTGTTTGTTTCTGTTTTGAGTCTCTTAGTGACCTCACCCAAATAGGGGAGATTGTTGGATCCCTAGTTGATTTGTGCTAGGTTCACTAGCTTAGGATGTGACCCAACCTGTATAGCCAGGGTCAATTTTGTGTCCTAGAGTCTAGGTCAAGTCATTAGGTTCAACATCAGATGGACCAGCTATCATCAAGACCTTCAGAGACTCCAGACTTAGAGGATTTCAAGACTAAGTAAAGTGAGTTCGACGTTCGTCGAACTCAGCTCGACGAAAGGTGTTCTGCGCTTTACGATCTTGAGATAATTCTTTGTGCTGAGCTCGACGATCTTTGTTCTCTATTCGACGAAGACTGAGTTTCTACATCAAGCTAAAGTCAGGAAAACTTCAGAATTTTTCTAAGTCCAGCTTCAAGCTTTGGTCGACGAACTAGAATCTAAGATCGACGAACTTGGACCTCAAGTTCACAACTTCTCAGGTCGACGATTTCAGTACTCTACTCGACGAATTCTAAATTCAGAGGAATTATGTCGACAGTTAGGGAACGTGTTGACACCAGACAACTTATGTCGATACCAGAAGATTTGTGTCGACACCAAGATCAATCAGTCGACACTAACTTAAGTCGACACAGAATATCAGTCATTCAGAATATTTTGACTAAGTTCAGAACTATTCTTCGCTCGATGAATTTGGATCTCTGTTCGACGAATAAAGATTGACAGTGATGATTATCTGCTCGACGAATGTGGATCTCAGCTCGACGAATGAATATTGTCAGTTCGACGAAGATTGCAGCAGTATTGACTTGAAGACTATTATCTGGTCGACGAACTCATCAAGCTCAGCTCGACGAACTCAAACTCAGCTCGACGAATTGTGTTCTTCGTTCGACGATTCCAGACTAGGTCTTCTCCAGTTTTCCCGTCCCTTTCTTGGCGATGAATCCTCAGTAATTAATGCCAGATCTTCTTGGAATGTTATCATTAGAACGCGCATTAATCTCGGATTATTACATACCATTTTCCATGGGACAGTTAGGGAAATCATTGATTGCCGCTTCCTTCCCAGGCCGACTGCCATTACTGCTCAAGCATTCAAATTTCAAAAGGATTCTTCAGTCAAAAAAAACTTAGAAGAGAAAGTAATCTTGAATACAGTCAGTCAGACACACAGACAGATTGCACAGAAGAGCAATCATACAGAAATCTAAAGTTCTACTGCAATCAGCCCAGGTCAGAGAACATCTTCAATTCTACAGGACAACTTCAAAAGGACAACCAAAACTCTATCTATCAAAGAAGTTCCTGAAGCAATCTCTGGTCCAGGCACTCAAGCTTTCAAGACCTGTCACCATGTAGCAGTGCTCCAGGTTTCCTGATCTCAGGGGGAGCAAATCTGCTAACAACAATCCACAGTCTTCTCAGCTATTATTGAGAAAGAGAAGACACCATACCCTTTTTCCATCTACTGCACAGGGTTTTAATTCCCTTCAAACTTATTCCTGGTTGCAAGTCTCCTTCCAAAAGACTTGAGGTTTTGGTTTTTGAGCACCTGAACAAAAGCTCATTGGTGTCAGGCACCTGATCAAAAACCTGAGTGGAATCCTACCAGGGTGGTAGAAGAGTGGATGTACCCACGTTGGGGAACCACTATAAAATTTCTTGTGTCGTCTGGTTGCCCTTTTTATTTTATTTTGGTTGTGATCTGTGATTATTTAGGTTGATGTGTTTGTTTTCCTTATTTGCTGACTTGTTCACTTAGGAATATAACAAAAGTTGTAAAAAGTTTGTAGTGACCACAATACTCTATTCACCCCCCTCTAGAGTATTCCAGATCTAACCTGCACTTTCATGGGCCTAAGACCTCGGTGTTTTAAAAAAGAAAAAAAAAGGGGGTCTTACAAGTGGTATTAGAGGGAGGTTTCGATCCTCCGACCTGTGGGGTTATAGGCCCACCACACTCCCACAAGTGGCATCAGAGGCAAACATAGATCGATAAGTAGCAGTCCACAACCCCTGGGTCACCCCCGTACGGGTTTAGTTTGGGGGCAAACTAAGCAGCGGAAGTAGTGGTGTTCCTATATGGGGGATCACATGTAAATCGTACACTTTTAATTAGGTTAGAGTCGATTACTTACTGGTGGCTTTTATTACGCAGCCCCCAGCACAGCCTATGCCACAAGGTGGAGTCCAGCAGACTCTGAATGATGCACCACCTCCCCCGGTCCCCACTCCATTCCTACAGTCAGAGATGGGACAGACTCTGACAGCTATCTTGGAGGCGTTTAGGGCACAACAGGTTCCGGCTCCGCAGCCAAACCCGGGAGGACAACGTGCTGAGCATTTTCCGAGGACTTGCTCCCCCATCCTACTTGGGGTCTGAGTCGGCCGTTCGGACAGAGGAGTGGCTGGACATTATGTATGAGATGCTGACCGGGATACGGTGCCCTTGGGAGGAGAGGGTGCCCTTGGTTGTCTCTTCCTTGGAGTCCCACGCCAAGAGATGGTGGAATACTTCGCTGGATACTACATTTGCTGACAAGGAGGTTGCGGAGATTGCTTTGGAGGAGTTCAGGGGCGCGCTGTTGGGACACTTTGTTCCACAGTCGGCCAGGGATGAGCTGGAGGATAGATTTTCGCAGTTGAGACAGGGGAACAAGCCAGTGGTGGAGTACCACTGAGAGTTCAACCATCTAACCAGGTTTGCGGACTCTTTTCAGTTAGACGAGGCAGGATATACCAAAAGGTTCTACAAGGTCCTGCAAGAGGAGCTGAGGGAGACTCTATTGTTTGTATCTAACGGGCCCATTTCCCGGATACTAGAGATGACAGAAAGGATAGAGGCTGATTGACAAGCTACTCGTGGCCGGAAACGGCCAGCGGAGGATCATGGTCGAGGAGCAAGGAACGATTAGAGACGAGCCTGTATCACGGATGGGAGGAGGGTCGAGGACCAGCCTCGTCAGGAGGCAAGACAGGAGACAAGGGAGCTAGTGGTGGTGGCTCCACCACCTCTTCAGACATGGGAGGGACAGAGACCCGGGGGAATGACATATCCCCCGCCAGAATGTTTCAATTTTCATCAGGTGGGGCACATCAGGAGGAACTGCCCCATGAGGGAGGCACCCCCACAAGCACCACCGGCTGCCCAGCCATCACAATATCTTGGAGGCCGAGCTCGTGGCCGAGGACGTAGATACCAGGGTGGGGATCGTAGATAAGAAAGGGAGCAGGTGTATGCTTTGGACCTGGCATAGCCTCGGAACCCAGAACATGTCATAGCAGGTACGCCAAGATGTTTAATTGTTTAATTGTTTAAATAGAATTCCCTTTCTCAGTTGACAAATTTGTAGAACTGCGCTAGATAGAATAAATAGGAAAGAGAACTCGTTATAAAATCCTAAGATATTTAATCGCCCCAGGTATAGTCTTCATCAGCGGCAAGCCCGCCTATACACTGTTCGACACGGGTACTTCGCACTCATTCGTGTCGGAAGCCTTCGTGGAAGGGCTGGAAGGTGTGGAGCGGTTCACAGGCCTGATGAGGAGGGTGCGTCTACCCGACGGATCGGAACTATTCACCTCTGCCCACTACAACATGGAGGTGGAGATTGTCGGAAAGTCATTCGAAGTACCGGCAACGATCCTAAGGATGCCAGTCTTCGAGCTGATCCTGGGCCTGACATGGTTGCACTGGAACCATGCCTAGATTGATTGCCAAGCAAAGAGGATCACCGTGAGGCACGGGGACTCTGTCATTGTCATCGCAGATATAAGACCTGCCTCTCGTATACTCTTATTTTCAGTACAGGCCGTTAAGGCCCATCTGCAGGGAGAGGAGTTTTATTAGATTCTATTTGAGATTGTGGAGGCCAAGGAGTCTGCGACAGACATCCCAGTGGTGCGAGATTTTGCTGTAGTCTTTCTAGAGAAACTGCCAGGAATACCTCTGCACCGAGAGCAGGACTTCCAGATACAGCTTGTGTCGGGGGCCAAGCCGGCATCTAGGGCCCCTTACCGGATGGCCCCGAAAGAGTTGACAGAGTTCTGAAGTTAGTTGCAGGAACTAGTGGAGGCAGGGTTTGTCCGACCAAGCTCTTCATCGTGGGGAGCCCCGGTACTATTCGTCAAAAAAAAGGACGGAAGTCTCCGCTTGTGTATTGATTATCGAGCGCTGAATAGACTGACGGTCCGGAATACATACCCGCTACTACGGATTGACGAGTTGTTCGATCAACTAGAAGGAGCGCATTTCTTCTCGAAACTTGACTTAAGGTCAGGTTATTACCAGCTACGGATTCGAGAGGAGGACATTCTGAAGACCGCCTTCAGTAGTAGTTCAGACTGTTTGAGTTTATAGTGATGCCCTTCGGGCTCATAAATGCACCGTCAGCATTTACAAGCCTCATGAACAGGGTATTCGAGGAGTATTTGGATGTATTCGTCATCGTATTTTTTGACGACATCCTCATCTACTTAAGGATGTAGAAGGAGCATACACGACACCTGACTTTGACTCTAGAGAGGTTACGGGAACACCAGCTGTATGCGAAGTTCAGCAAATGCCAGTTTTGGCTAAAGGAGGTGACCTAGGTCATATCATCAGCGGTACTGGGTTGGAAGTAGACTCGGACAAGATTCGGGCAGTTCAGGATTGGCCACCGTTGAAGACATCCACAGATATACGGAGCTTCCTGGGACTTGCCGGATATTATCGGAAGTTCATCGAAGGATTCTCCCGGATTGCACTCCCTCTTACATCCCTGACAAAGAAGGAATCCCCTTTCATTTAGATCCCACAGTGCGAGACGGCCTTCGTGGAGTTGAAGTGTCGGCTTACCTCGGCTCCCATTCTAGCTCTTCCGTCGGGAAGGGAGGCATTCCAGGTGTACACGGACGCCTCCTACCAGCGGATGGGTGCCGTTCTGATGCAAAACGAGCACGTAATAGCCTACGCCTCCCGATAGCTGAAGATACATGAGAAGAACTATCCGGTGCATGATCTGGAGATGGGTGCAGTGATCTTTGCTCTAATGATTTGGCGACACTATCTCTACGGGGTTCACTGTGACATCTTCTCAGATCATAAGAATTTGAAATATGTGGACACACAGAAGGAACTCAACATCAGACAGAGACGTTGGGTGGAGTTCCTGTCTGATTACCAGTACACCATGCACTACCATCCCCGGAAGGCAAACGTGGTGGCAGATGCTCTGAGCTGGAGAGGAGATACCTCAGGGAAGGGACCACAACTGATATACATGGTGCTAGTCCTGTCTTTCAGAGATATGCAGATATCCCTAGTGTCCGAGAATGATCCAGAGCTGTACATGGAGTATCTAGCATCGATGGTTGCCATAGATGATATTCGGGACCGCATCCGGGACGGACAGAAGACAGATGCATGGGCAGAGCCGATATTCCAAGACTTGGAGGACGGTTAGATGGGCGATTATTCACTGAGAGATGGATTGCTATATTTCAGAGGAAGGGTCTATATACCCGTAGGAGGTCAGATTCGGGAGGACATCATGACGGAAGCACATTGTAGCAGATATTCTATACACCCGGGGATCACCAAGATGACGACAGACTTAAGGAAAACGATGTTTTGTCCGGGGATGAAGAAGGACATTACATACTTAGTGACTCATTGTGAGGCATGAAGGTTGGTGAAAGCGGAGTGCAGAAACCCCGCAGGATTGTTACAGCCACTTCCGGTGCCAGAGTGGAAATTTGAGGACATCGCAATGGATTTCATTCATGGCCTTCCCCAATCACTGACGGGAAACTATTCTATTTGGGTCATCATTGATCGGCTGATGAAGGTGGCCATATTCATTCCGATCAGAAAAGATGACTCGGTTGGGGTACTAGTGCAGAGATTCGTAGAGCAGTTCATTCATTACCACGGGGTGCCCAGGACGATCGTGTCAGATCGGGATGGCCGGTTCATATCCAGGGAGTGGAGTTCCGTGTAGGCTTACTTAGGCACGCGACTGACCTTCAACACAATATTTCATCCCTTGAAGGATGGGCAAACGGAACACACCAACCGGACATTGGAGGACTTCCTAAGGCTATGCATTCTGGATCGAAACGAACCTTGGGAGAAGCTTTTTACCACTGGTTGAGTTCTCCTATAACAACAGCTACCAGTCCAGCATAGGGATGGCTCCTTATGAAGCCTTGTGCGGAAAGAGATGTAGGACTCCGTGGAAGGAACTATTGAGGTCAGAGATGATAGAAAATCTCTGCTAAACCAACATATGAAGCCTTCAGACAGGATAAGAAAGGCTCAGTGGCTTAATGTTTTGAAAATTTCTTCAGAATTGTAAACAACCTGAGGACTTATGGAGGGATATTCACTAACTATGAACTCAATGACAAGTTGTTGAGGTCCCTGAACAAGGAATGCGACATTAAGATCTCTGAAATAAGAGAAATGGGTAATTTAGCCAACATAGACCCCCAGGCTCTATTTAGCAAGCTGCTGTCCCATGAGTTATAGCATAATCTCAGGAAGTCTAAAGAAGATTCAACTAGAGCACACATCAGAGAAAAGTCCTTGGCCCTAAAGGCTAAGACTTCCAGGAAGGTCAGAGAAAAGTCAACACTCTCAGAGAGACAAGACACAGTCTCTGAGTGTACAGAATCATCCTCATCAGGATGAGACCTTACTGAGGAGGAACTGTCTCTCTTCTCTAGAAAATCCAAGAAGATGTTGAGGAGAAGAAGGCAGCGCTGCTAGAAGGGTCCAGCTGGAGACTCTTCTCTCAAGAAGACCAATCTTCCAGAGAAACCTAGGAAGAGGAAATATAGGGACAGGTGTTGATCTTCACAGAACAAATATGTTAAGAATAATATTGTGTTATTGTTGCAACAGGCAAGGGCAAGTCATAGCTAATTGCCCAACAAAAAGAAAGGAGAAAAGTCATAGAACTGGAAGACTGGACAACACAAGAAGGCTGACAAAATCCTCTTGCCAAAGAAATAATATATACTATCTGATAGTGAGTCTGATTCATCATAATCAGAAGAGGAGGAGGCTCTCATGGGCCTGATGTATATTGAGGAGACCCAATCAGGAGAAGGAGATTAGGACTGTTCAAGTCCTGCTAAGGTAAATCAAATCTCTCCTAGTTTTGCCGCAGATTCTTTTTCTGCATCAGAAAATGAATCATGTTCATACTCCTCTAATAATAGAGAACATGATTCAGACACTGAAACTGATTTCAACACCCTTATCGACAGATATGAGAAGTTATTAAAGGATTTTATTGCAAGCAAAGAGCTTGCTAAGGATCAGGCTTGATAATTAGAATCTCTGAGGGGAGTATCTTTTCAATTAGAGAGGGCCAACATAAAGTTGGACCAACAAAAACTGAAGCTTATAAATCTAACTAATAAGATCGATAGCCAGGTAGAAGTAATAGTAGAACAGGTAAAGACTGTCGAGAACCTGGAAGCAAAGCTTACCTAGGAAAGACAGCTCCTGACACAGTTCTTAAAAGCCAAGTCAGTGATACCTATCATAGATACCTTTTCTGCACCATTTAGAAGTGTTGTAGGGTATAAAGAAAACAAAAAGGTTATTAAGAAGTCTGAACCTAAGGTTATAGCCCGAATGGGTCCAATTAAGCTACCTCCAAAGCATCTAACTTCTAGTAGATACAATGGATCATATGTTCCTGGACACATGTGTTCTGAGTGCATTACCAACACGGTCAATAAAGAGCCATACTAGAAGGGACTGACATCTAAAGGCAATAAAGTCCAAAAACCACAACAAAGTGTGATCAATCGAAGAATCCAAGGAATCCTTGGATCTGGTCCTAATACAGCATAACAAAACCTAAAAGGTAAGGGTGTAAATTTTGCCCCACTACCTTGGAAGCTGGATGTCAAGTCTAAGTTGCACAAAAGATCAACTTCAAATGTGCAACCAAAGAAAAGATATATCCGATTTGAGTGTTGGTGCTGTGGGAAGGTTGGGCATTTTTCCCTACATTGTTGTTATAATCCAACAACACCTTCATATAAGACTCAACTAGTTTTATTTAGAAAGCTTGTTGTGTTTCACACAGAAAAGCCTAACAGGAACCAATGCCCCAAAACAATTTGGGTGCCTAAGGTGAATTAATTCTATGTTTGTAGGTGGAACCAAGTACCACAGGAAGGCCAATATGGTACTTTGATAGTGGCTATTACAGGCACATGACTGGAATAAGGAGTCTGCTAAGGGATTACACTACAGTTAGTAATTGACCAAAAGTCATCTTTGGAGGGTCAGAGAAAGGACTCAAGAAGGGATATAGTAACATTACTAATGGCATTGTTACCATCATAAATGTGGCTTATGTGGAGGGACTGAACCACAATCTAATAAACATAAGTCAGCTTTGTGATATATATTATGAAAATGTCTTCCACAATGACAAGTGTATGATAAAGAATCATAGTGATCAAGAGATCATCTTGTCAGGCACTAGGAGTGGGAACATTTATTTTCTAAATTTCTTAAGTGTAAATGAGAAATCTCCTGTATGCCTAATAGCTAGTGAAAAACTCTTTGTGTGTGCAATGACACAAGTGGCTGCCTCACTTAAACTTTAAAGCTATTTGTAAGCTATTCTCTATGAACTTAGTTAGAAATAGTCCCCAACACAAATTCTCCAAAGAAGGCTTATGTTCTGCATGTCAAAAATACAAACATACAAAAGTCTCCTTTAAGAGCATTCAGTCCAAAGACATTGAGATGTGTTTGTACTTACTTCATATAGATCTACTTGGTCTTATGCAAGTTCTTAGTTTTGGTAGGAAGTCCTATACTTATGTTATTGTGGATGATCACTCTAGGTTTGCTTTGGTGTTCTTCCTAAGGAGAAGGTCTGAAACACTAGGCATCCTTGCTGATTATGTCAGACAAGTTCAGAATGAGATGAGATGTTCTGTGGTTAAGCTTAGAAGTGACCATGGTATAGAATTTTAATCTAAAAAGATGACAAATTTCTATAAGGAACTAGAGATATTTTAGGAGTTCTCCTCTCCAATAACACCAGAACAAAATGGAGTTACTGAGAGGAAAAATAGAAATCTCATCGAGGCAGCTAGAATAATGCTGAGTGATACATCTCTCCTAGAATATTTTTGGGTTGTGTCTGTAAACACAACAAGCTATGTTCAGAATAGAGTCATGAACAACAAGAATCACAGCAAGATTCCCTATAAACTAGTGAAAAGCAGAATACCAAATTTGTCCTACTTCAAAATTTTTGGTAGTAAGTGCTATGTATTGGACAATGAGAAAACTTATCTAACTAAGTTTTCAGAGAAATTCTATGAAGGATTTTTTTAGGTTATAGTGTACATAGCAAAGCATACATGATCTATAACTTGAAACATCAAGTTGTAGAGGAATCAATTAATGTAGTTTTTGATGAAACTTATGTACTATAAAATGAGATTTCTAACAACTCTAGTCTAGGTGATGTAGGCTTTAGGATGAAAAAGTTAGATATAGGTGATTCACCTGATCTATAGTTACACACTAAAGACAATGTATAAATTCTTATAGAAGATACAGTAACTGCCCAAGGGGAGGAAGAGAATCATCCTAATCCTCCTGCAGAACTAGGCGATGGTAGGCACCTATAAGTAGCAGTTAGACACCTTAAAGATTATCCTATTGATCAAATAATAGGTGATGTCGGGCTAGGAGTGACTACTAGGAGTAGAAATGACAATGAGGTTCTATACTCTAGCTTTCTCTCTCAAGTAGAACCTAAAAAGTTTGAAGAAGCTAATTCTGACCCCAACTAGATTATTGCTATGCAAAGTCTGGAGTCTAGTATCCTGGACCTAGTAATCACAATGTCATAGACACTAAGTGGATTTATAGGAATAAACTAGATGAGTATGGGGTTATAGTTAAGAACAAAGATAGAATAGTGGCTAAAGGGTATAGACAAGAGGAACGGATAGACTTTGACCAAACCTTTGCTCCTGTAGCTAGGCTGGAAGCCATAAGGTTGTTTTTAGCTCATGCATCATACAAAGGATATAAGGTCTACCTGATGGATGTAAAGTCAGCTTTCCTCAATGGTAAACAGAAGGAGGAAGACTATATAGAGTATCCACCAGGTTTTTTTAGACCCTAAACTCAACTCCTATGTCTTCAGATTTCAAAAAGCTTTGTTTGAGTTAAAACAGGCACCTAGAGCCTGGTATGAGACTCTATCTACCTTTCTTATAGAGAATAAGTTCTCTAGATGAAAGATAGACAAGATACTTTTCCATAGGGACATCAATGGTTCAAGCATCCTAGTCAAGATATATGTAGATGACATAATTTTTGGGTTTACTAATCAGAAGCTGTGTAGAAAATTCGTCAGGCTTATGCAAGACAAGTTTAAAATGAGTAGCATGGATGAGCTAATGTTCTTCTTGTGATTCTAAGTTAGACACTCTGAGGATGGTATATCCATCTCTTAGTCTAAGTTCATTAAGGAGTTGATTAAGAGGTATGGTATGGATAATTCTTCTACCATAAGAACTCCAATGGGTTCTTTTATGTCACTACACAAGGATGAATCTGGGAAACTAGTTGATGTAACCTTGTATAGAGGCATTATTGGATTACTCATGTATTTTACTGCTAGTAGGACAGATATTATGTTCTCAACATGTGTCTGTGTTAGGTGCCAAGCATGCCCCAAAGAGTCTCATTACACTGCTGTAAAGAGAATACTGAGATATCTTAAGGGAACACCCAATCTTGGGCTTTGGTATCCTAGGGATAACGATTTTGAACTCACAGGGTACACATATTCAGATTTTGCAAGGTGTAAAGAAGACAAAAAGAGTACTTCTGAAACTTGCCAGTTTTTAGGGAAAAGAGTCATAAGTTGGAGCAGTAAGAAGAAAATAATTGTTACAATTTCTACAATAGAATCTGAGTACATATCTGCTAGAAGCTGTTGTGCACAGTTCCTGTGGATTCAGCATCAACTACTGGGCTACAGTGTACAACTAAGTAAATCTGTTATGTTTTTTGATCTAAACACATAGAAATTAAATATCACTTTCTCAAAGAGAATGTTGAAAAAGAAAATATTAGCTTACAGTATACTCCAACAGAAAGACAAGTTGCCGAAAGTTTTACAAAACCCTTAGATGAAAGCAAGTTCAATTACATTAAATTTGAACTTGGAATGTTGAACATTGAGTAAACATTTTCAGTTAGTCACAACATAAGTTTGTAAAACTTAAGAGATGACTAACCTAGTCAACAAATATAAATAACCAAGAAAGACTTCATATAAGTCAAGAAATTATAATTAGAACACAAACTTTGTCTAAGTCAAAGAATTGTGTCGAGACACCACATTGTGTGTCGACACTATAGGCAGTATTGTGTCGTGACACCAGAATGTGTGTAGACACAATAGGTAGTCGTGTGTCGAGACACTAGACAGTCTGTCGACACTTATTAAATGCAGTGTGTCGAGACATTAAAATTTAGTGTCAAGACATAAGAGTGTCGAGACACTGAGGTCTGTATCGAGAGACATGAACCTTGTGTTGACATAAGTCAACACATCTTAATAGAGTAGGTTTTCCATGTCGACACTGGACATTTCCACAATATTTAGAAAATTACTAAATACAGCGCGCCTTCTCGCCTTCTGCTTATAGTTACTATAAATACGAGGTGTAAGGAGTTGTCGACTATGCTTACCAGAAAACTTGAGAGACTGTTCGCTGAGTGTCGAGACCTCGAAATCCTTAGTCGACACCTCTCAATCTCAAGCTCTCTCAACTTAAATGGCACCCAAGTTGGATGACAACGTCAACGAGGGTTATGAACTGGTGCGAAATGCATTCGTCACTACACAAGAAGAGATCAAGAATGTGATAGAGCTTGTCAATGAGGCAGGTCTTGAGTATCTGCTTTCTGAACCAATTAATATATGGATGAGAGAAGTATCTGAGTTTTATTCAAATGCTTCACTAAACACAAAACCTGCCAAAATAAAATCCTATGTAAATGGAGCAAGAGTAAAGGTCACAATCTAAAGGCTGGCTAAAATCTTTACAATTCCTAGAACTGCTCAAGAAGAGGAACTGGACTCTAACAAGACTGTAGAGGACTTAGAGAGGTGTGGACTGGCTCCTACCACTAGGTTTGGTAGTTCAATAAATAGGAAGGGAATGAATTCCCAGGGCAAGTTTCTGTTTGAAGTGCTATGAAAGGTGATCCTCTGTAAGGTTGGAGCACATGTAGCAGGTACAAAATCCTAGGTGAATCACTCTTATTAATTGACTTAAAGTTAGATTTATTATGCTTGCCTAGTTGACAAGCCCTGCAGAGACCTTCCTTCTTGTAGGGACCAGAAGGAAAACCTCTCACAAGGTTGTCTTTAGATAGCCTAGACATGTTTTTCATATTAACATGTTCTAGCCTTTTATGCCAAAGATCATTTTGATTGCTAACAATATTACGTAAACAAATATCTGAATTTGCAGAATGAAAATCTACTATATATATGTTACCTTTTCTATTTTCAATTAAAACAGTTTGTTTTTCTTTATTTGAAATAATACAAGATTTTGAGTTAAAATGTACCTAATAACCTTCATCACATAGTTGACTTATTGAGATGAGGTTATGCTTGAGTCCACTTACATATGTCACCTTTTTGAAAGTGACTGCTCCAATCTTCACTTCTCCAAATCCTTCTGACTATCCATAATTTGAATCATCAAAGATCACATTTGGTCCCAGCTTGGACTTGTAGTTAATTAAGTTATCCTTGTTCCCAGTCATATGCTTGGAGCATCCACTATCCAGGTACCATTTTTGATTAACAGCTGGACAGCTCTTTTCCTGCAATGAAAATAGTTAGTTGTTCTTTACCCAGATTACCTTGGGTCCTTTATATTGTTGATAAACAATGCTTGATAATACTGAAAATTCAGGTTGAGATTTATATCCTAAGGGATGATATCTTCTGGGAGGATTTACCCAATCAGCAAGTGGATTAAAGGGTTTTCTAGGTTGATTAGGATTTCTAAAAAAATTATGATTTTTATGAAGTCTTTCTGGGGTCGACGAAAAGTTGTAAGTTCGTCGACCAGAGTTCGACGAAGTGGGATGAGATCGTCGATCTCTGCTCAGAGAATGAACACATCCATTTTCTGTGCCCCAAGTTCATCGATCTCTGCTCGACAAACCATACACAGTTCGTTGATCGTAGTAAGACGAATTATTATAGCTAATGTTGGCATTCATAGATCGTCAATAGGAGTTCGATGAACTAGCCACATTTCGTCGACCTGAGTTCGACGAAATCTACTACACTTTGTTTTTATTTAAGATTTTCTTATTCCTGAACAAACGAAAGAGGTCAACCAGACAACACAAGAATTTTATAGTGGTTCCCCAACATGGGTACAACCACTCTCTTACCACCCTGGTAGGAATCCACTAACAGGTTTTGATCAGTTGACTGCCACCAATGAGCTTTTGATTGGGTGCTCAAAAACCAACCCAAGTCTTTTGATCAGGTGACTTGCAACCAAGGAATAACTTTTGAAGGGAGTTGAAGAACCCTTTGTACAGTGAGGGGATGAGAGAGTGATGGTGTCTTCTCTTTCTCAAATACAACTGAGAATACTTATTGGATCTTTGATATCGACAAAGCTCCCCCTGAGTTATAGAGTTGTTCAGGAAGATTGAGCTTTGCTTCAGGGTGAGTAGGTCTTCAATCTTTAGATTTGATAAGAAAAGCTCCAGGAACTTATTGACTGATAGAGTTTTGTTGTCCGTGAAGAATCTTGGAGTGAAGAATGAAGAAGACTCTTGATTTGAATGTGTGTTCTTCTTCTTCTTTTGTATATTGTGTTGTTTCTCTGGTCTGGCATTCTTGTTTCTTTTCTCTGTTGTTATATGATTGCTTTCTGTATTGCCTCTTACAGTGTCGTCCTTTTTTTGAGAAGGAGGAAGAAATCCCTTTTATATTTCCTATGAAATTTTCCTTTGAATTTTTGAATTCCTTCCTGCATTGATTACTGACGGCCTTGAGAATGTCTTCATTAATTGATTTCCCCAACTATCCCATTGAAAAGCGGCAAGTAATAATACCGATGAATGTCATAATCAATGCTGCTTCTAATGGTAATATTCAGAGAATATTGAGCATTGATTATTCAGGAATTACTGAAATAAAATAAGGACGAAAGAAAGGAAAAGTCCATGTCTGGAACTGCATAGAAATTGTCCAGCAAAGAACAGAATTCGTCGACCTGAGTCCTGAGTTCGTCGAGCTGAGAAGTCATGTTTGTCGACTAGATAATTGTTGTACATCGACTTGAGATCCAAGATCATCGACCTAAGAATAGCTAATTGTTTTCTGAAGAACCTTGACAATTCTGTGCATCAAGATTGTCGATCTGAGAATCTAACTTCATCGACTAGTGTTCAGAGAAATGATTCTTGGACTTTAGAATGTTGAAGAAGAGTATCAAGAAATCGTCGACAAGATAACTAAGTTCGTCGACCTGAGAACTACTAACTGCTACTTGATAATTCTTGTCAATATTGTGGTCTAAGTTCGTCGAGCTGAGAACATGAATTCGTCGACTGGAGTTCAGAGAAATGTTTTTGGACTTGGAATGTTGAAGTGGAGAATCCAAAAATCATCAACCAGAGAACTAAGTTCATCGAGCTCAACTCAGAGAATTGTCTCTGAGTTCGTCGAGCTGAGCATGACTTTCATCGAGCTGAGTTTGACGAACGTCGAACTCATTTTCCTGAGTCTTTGAAATTTCTCTAAGTCTTGAGTCTTCTTCAGTCTGTTGATGGATGGTCCAATCAATGTTGACTATAAGGACATGGCCTATACTCTAGGACATAAAAATGACCCGGGCTATACAGGTTGGGTCAAACCTCCTAGTTTAGTGAACCTAGCCCAAATCCAACTAGGGATCCAACAATGTATCTGATTAAGACAATTTCAGATAATATCAACCAGAAAATTGGAACAAAGATCAACCACATAAGGAGAATGGACCTCATGATTTTGTCAAGATGGGAGAGGGTCTTGTCTAAGGATACTCCAAAACCCAAGAAGACAAAGGAGGTAAAAGGCAAGAAAGCAGTGGTAGAGGATGTTGAGTCCTCATATGATTCTGAGGAACAAGTGAAGTTTAGTTCAGATAAGGATGCTGAGGAATAATAAAGAAGAACTCTAAGACTCTCACCTGGAACAAGTGATTAGGTTCCGGGGGAGAACATTCCAGAAAAAGAACCAATTGAGGGGGAGAACCTCATTAATCTGCCTGAAACTGAAATGGATGTAGTACATGTTATTATTATGGATGTTGTACAAGAACTAGAACAATCAAAGATTCCTGAATAGAAAATATCTGAGAAAGAGATGGAGGATGAATTCCTCCAAGAGACTGATGTAGAAATACTTAGGAATAAAGTTGAGGGAGAAGCTGAGACACTTGTACAAGATGTGCAGATTTCTGAGAAAGAGTATGAACATCCCGCCTCTAAAGAGGTACTGGAAGGAATTATTTTTTCTCAAGAAACTATCATCTAGGGGAAGATAGCTGAAATTCCCTAGGTTGAAGTTCCTGATGCTAAAATTCAGCATGCAGATGTTAACTTGGAAAGTATCAATATTAATGAGAAAGGTATAAGAGTTGATGGGGAGTTAGCCCCAAATACTGACAATACCAAAGAGACACCACCAGTTGAAGAGATAAGTTCTTCTTCTTCTTCTGAAGAAGAAGAGTGTCAGCTGAAGAAAAGAAAGTTATCTGAAATGAAAAAGAGAAGTAGGAGTTATAAAATGCTTATTCAGTCTGAACCAAATTCAACTCCAATGGTGTAACATCCCATTTCCAACTAGACCCCTAAGAGTGGTTTTGTCATGACTAGGTCATGACAAAACCCTAGGAAGCCCAAGAAGACCAAGTGAGCTTAAGCATGAAGTTGGAAATCACCATGGTCTGCAAATAGTAGAATTCTAAAAAATAGTTTAGGATGACCATAGGGCATCACCATGACTCCATGACCCCATCATAACATCCCTAACCCATTAGAGGGTCCATTAGAGCCATAAGGATCCATTGGGGTGAGTCCAAAGACGTCAAATTGACCAAAGTCCACCATAGCCCTAAATTGGGCAAGGTGCCCTAACTAAGGGCAATTGTCCTCTAATATGCCCAATTGACCATACCTAGACCTTTCCAAGACCTAAGGGAGGTCAATGGGTCACCAAGGACCCATTGGGGTCAACCAAAGAGGCTAAGTTGACCCAAGTCAACACTACCCCTAAAAAGGTTAAAGTGTCGTAACTAAGGGTCAAGTGACCACCAAGGTGCCCAACCAACCCTACACAAGCCTTCATATACCTTAGGGGAGTCTAATGGGTCACCAAGAACCCATTGGGGTCAACCTAAATGGTCATGTTGAACAATGTCAACTCTACTCTAGTGTTAGGTCAAATTAGCTCAAATGGGCTAACCTAAGCTCAAGCCCTCTTTCCACTTGCGTTAACCTTATTTCCATGAAAAATATGGGATAGTGGGCTGTCAATACGTTGGAGTGGTCAGCAAGGTCAACCTTGATCACTAGGAGAAAGAAAACTCCAACTCCTCTTTAATGGGGGAGAGGGAAATGGTGAAAGAGAGCCATTCATGGCCAAGGAGTCCAAGGGCCATTCTTCATTGGCTGATCCAACTACCCATTCAATCCAGGAAGACCAGGGGGGCCATTTTGGTGGTTGTTCATGGTCAGAATTGTGTTACCACACCATGGCCGAATTGTACCTTCAATGGCCATTAATGGCCATTGAAGCCTTGGCCTCTCCCTTCCACCCTTTATGGCTGGATTCAACTCCTCTAGGGAAGAGGAGTTTCCAGCTTTTTTTTGGCTAGATTGAGCCCACATTCATCCCCCACCACCATGGCCGAAATTCACCTTAAGGGGGCATTAATGGCCACCACCAGCTAGACCCCTCCCCTCCACCATTTTATCATTTTAAAAGCATTACAGGACTCCAAGCATTCATTTCCACCCTTGCCCCGACGATCTCAGCCTACTTCATTGTGCAGTTGCAGAACTCCGACGACTCCTCCACCACCAATGGAATCCCGGCGATCGACGCATCTCCAGGCCGCAAGCAAGGTCCTCCGCTTCCTCTCTCATTGCGGGTAAATTATAGGAACTATTAGGGCCATGATTCGGGCTCAATTGAGCCCGATCGGGAGAAGCTTTCTCCTTGATTTTCCACAATTTTGAGCTCGTCGAGATCGCTGGAATCCTCCCATTTGGCGGCTGTGCCGCCGCCTGGCGATATCCACCACCTCAACAGATGTGGTGGTGGTGGTGGCCGGCCAGGGAGGTGGCTGGATGGACGGGAACTGGGCTAGAAATTGCTCCAGGTGGGCTGGATCGTGGCCGTCGGCCGGAGGAAGAAAACGACCCAGCCACCCTTGGACCCGCATTAAGATTCGTGTGAATCATTTAAGTTATGATTGGATTATTATAATTTTGTTCCTTCTAATCAGTCACTTTGGAAAATTAATTAAAAATACCTAGAGGCTCCCTCTAAGAAAATGATCAACATATAAAGTGTAGCTCTTGAGGTTAACTTTGTTTTAAAATTTACGTCAATCAATTTGGATAAGAGGTCTGTCCACAGTGGTCATTTTGGTGCAACCTATATATAGGTGTGACCAGACACTAAAATTAATGCCCACACCAAACCACTCACCCAAATACTTTGAAATTTAGGACATAGGCTTTTAATAACCTTCCCCTCATACTGTCCAAAAATTCGAACTTTTGGACAAAAGTTTTCTATAGTTTTGTGAATAATTTAATAAATCATAGGGAATTTAATTAGGTGCCTTAAACTCCTTAAAAACCACCAAATTTTTGGTGGGTGATCTTGGGGGTCAAATCACCTCAACAGAGGCTGAGACTTTGTCCACTAGTTTGCCATGACCTTGGACACCCTCCCATGGGAGATGGGGTGGATTTGGGTAGATTTGCCCAAGGACCCAAGACCAAATCCTAAGGTTGGTCTTCGGGGGTTTGTGAAGGGCATGTGGTCAAATGCCCTTGTATGGATTTTGAAATTTGGTAGAGAGGACTCTAGGATAGCTGAAGTTCTCTGGTGAAAATCTTAGTAGATTTAGAGATGGATAAACCCCTCAAAACCCTAATCCTAGTTTAGGTCACAATCCTTAAAATTGAAGGATAGGTAATTAGAACTCTGTGAAAAGTTATGAAACTTGGGTAGTGTAGTAATATTGTCATTATAAACCTTTGATAATTTTATTAGGAATTTCAGATTAATAAGTTTAGTGTCACCTTGGCAATACCAGTATTAGCCCTAATTAATTATGTTTTTATTATGACCTTAATATCCATTAGATGATTAGGAAATTGGGGCAGATTGAGTTTTAGAACATTATGATCATACATGAATTTTATTGTAATTTGTAGATGTAAATTTCCAGTACTTACTTCACAAGTATATAAATATGGGAATATAATCAATAATAGAATTAGAGCTCCCTTTTTATTGGAAAATTATGAAACTTGATCAGTAGTGTTTCTCGGTCAATATGCTCATATGGGAATTTTATTACAATTTTTAAATGAATAATTGTTGTACTTAGTTCATTAACCTATTAACCTGGATTATTATTAAAAATCAAGTTTAGAGTTCATTTTTTCACTGATAAATCATGAAACTTGACATAGAGTCTTTATATGTCTTTATGTTCATCGTTGAAGTTTCTTAGAATTATTGGAAGTATATTGGCAGTACTTGTCTCTTTAAATGGTTTAATGTAGGTTATGATCAAAAACTATGTTTATGAGTTTAAGTCTTACTGAAAATTTGGAGACCTTGAATTACTGAAAAGTAGTTGTCTTGTATTTATCATAATTTTGTGGAACATTTTGCATGCCTGAAAATAGTACTTCATGTTCAAACTAAGGAATTTGGATCTCTTGGGAAATTAAATAAATTATCAAGTAAATTAGGAAAATTATAAATTCTGGATTTAGGCTAATCATGTCATGATAGACCTCCAATAAATATTATAGGGATTTTGGATGATAATTTGGAGTACCTACCATTGTGTACATCATATAACTTAGGATGTTCTGCATTTTGTAAAAAACTACAGAGATCATAATATGGTGCAAAATGAACCTAGGGAGTTGGGATATTAGTGTATTGATCTGGTAAGTGAAATGAGATTATCATCGGGAGTCATGATGAGGAGTGGGAGGTTTGAATAGTGTTAAGAGGTGCTCGGGGTCGACGAAATATCGTCTTCCCCGTGGAGAGAGAAAGAGTCAAAATACACTAGGGTTAGATCCAATACAACATTAAAGGGATTGGGAGTTGGGTAACAACCAATAATAGTAAGTTCCTTGCGAAATGGAATGATGTGATTCAGCTACCATCATAGATCCTAGTGCCCTATGAGAGCCCCTTCACGGGGTATACCAGGGGCAGTACTGGGCTAACCTAAACAGTAGGAAAAATAAACTTCAAGAGCAACTAGTATAACTAGGGTTTCACTTTTTCACACCCCGGTGTCTCGGGAAGTTAGTTTGAATATGATGTCCGATCGGTAGGCTCGGTGGTTGTGGAAATGGGCAGATTTGCCCGGCGGGCTTGACTCCGTATGTAAATGTGACATATAGTTTAGTCTAGGGAGCTTAGGCTCGGGGGTTGATACATCGGGGTTGCATGTGCATAAAAAATAAGGTGACGGGTCTTCAGTATTGGACGGTCGTTCACATCGATGTCGATACGTTGACTCGGCAGTGTGGGGCACTGGGCCAGGGAAATTATGGTGGATATGGCCAGCATAGTACGTGGAGACTCTAGGTTGTGTCCTTCTAGAGGAATTTGTAAGGGATAGGCCTGGTAGTGTGGATACCCACCTAGGAGTGGGGGGCCTGACCCACTGTCTCCGTTTGCCACTACGGAGGTTCCTGGGATTGAAGCTAGCTGCCCAAATAGGGGGAACTAAAGGTCTGTGCACATAGAGTCAGGTGCGTGAGTTGCACTTGCATGAATCTTGGCATGACATATCACTACACTCATACTTGCATACAACTGACACCCCAACGTATAAATTGGTATGGGACTTTTTATACGATGGGAGCCTTGTAGAAGACCCTTTAACTTATAAGTTTGTATGAGCATTCATATATGTAAGGTTACTTACTCCTTAGAATATTTTTCCTACATGTGTGGCTTTACTCTACTTATTTACTTTACTACTTACTATTGAAGAACAACTAGTTTGTACCTTTCTTCCTTAGCTGTTTATACATTATAAATTAACTGCTAGAATAGTTCTACCATCACCTGCTTTGCTTACTCTCCACCTTCATAGCTTCACTTTCCTCCTCCCCGCTCGGTGCCTAGGAGATATGGGGGAGGGGTAGGGGATGATAGGACTTAGTATTTTTGACTAACGTTTTTCGGACCACAACATTCCAGGGACTTTGGATGGGAAACAGGGAGCAGGAGTAGTGCACACAGCACCAGCGGAGTATAGTGCTCATGGAGGTGGTCCAGTCTAGTACCGAAGCACCAGTGACCATCTCCGTGAGTGTTTAGTCTTTCTTATAGCTTCCGTGAGATAATGTAGCGAGGATCTGATGTACCTGGCTAAAGCCCGTTTATATTTCATTTGTACTATTCTATTGTAGTACTCTCTCTTTTCTATATTTATGGAGTTATTGTGGTTTATCATTTTATATGATGTTTGTGGACTCAATTATATTTCAATTTATGATTACTACTCTCTCTTTGATGATCAAAAAGACCGGCAGAATAAGTGTTTTGTAGTGGCGGCCTTCCCGAGTGTCAGTTCCACAGCAAAACGATGATTCTAGTCATAAGACCCTCGGGTTTGAAAAAGAAAAAGAAAGGGGTCTTACAAGTGGTATCAGAGCAAACATCTATCCAAGAGAAGAAGTCCACAAAACCCTGGGTCACCCCCGCGCGAGCTTAGTTTGCGGACAAACTAGCAGCGCAAGTAGTGGTAGGCACATAAGGGAAATCACATGTAAAAGTCCACTTTATCTCTTCCATTCATTCCATTTGTACGCTAGCTAACAATTGGAATTCTTCTTTGTAGCCTGTGGCAAATGCTGCCCTTAGCAGGGAGCACCTCCGGCTGCGAAGATCCCATCTTATAATTCTCTAGTCAAAGAGTTAGACTGAACCCACTAGGAGACATGACTAATTGTTGGGTACATTGGAAAATGTGTACCAGATTTGGAGAAGCCTCACCCAACTCAGTGATATACATCAAGGTGTATTTGATGTTGTTTTGAGTTTACATGTGCAGGTTAAGAATATGCAGGAAAAGTTTCTAAGTCCATGAGTCGACACCAGAAGAAGCTGTGTCGATACTTGTGAAGACTTGTGTCGACACTTGAGAAACGCTGTGTCGACACTTGGAGCCAATTGTGTCGGCACTTGGAAAAGCTGTGTCGACACAAGAAGGAATTGTGTCGACACACAGGACTTGTGTTGACACACAGAAAGTTCAGACTGCATCAACTGTGTCAACATACAGGACTTCTGCTGACACACAGAAAGTTCAGACGACATCAACTGTGTCGACACACAGGACTTGTATCGACACACAGAAAGTTCAGTCGACATCAACTGTGTTGACACACAGGACTTGTGTCAACACACACATCAGAATTCTTCAAAGTTAATTGTGCCAATACAAGAAGTGAATGTGTCGACACACAGGACTTGTGTCGACACATTCTTATAGAAGCTATGTCGAGAAACAGTGTCGACACCATGAGAGCTGTGTCGACACCTCCAAGTATTGTGTCGACACTTAGTCTACTTGTGTCGACACATGTGAAGTTCATACTCAACATTTTGCTGACAGAGACAAAGTTTCAAGAAGTGACTAGAGACTTGACAGCTGCCATTACCAACAGGTCTACTGCAACTGTCATATATGTCAAAAGTTGGTTAGCATCCGGATCAGCCGGTAAGCTTGGATGAAGTCTATATAAAGACAAATTCTATCAACAGAAAAGTGGAACACTACAACGAACAACAGACGGAAAAAGAAGATGAAGTACACAACATAATTACAACAGAAGATCCAACATACACAAGAAAATCCAGTCAGAGATTATCAAGTGGATCTAAGTGAAGAATTTCAAAAGTTCTTTAGAAGAATTTATAGAGAGAGAGAGCTCCAACAATTCAAGTGAAGAAAGAGACTATCATCAACTAGTCTCTTAAGAGCAGATCCTGAACTAACTGCAAAGAAGAATTCAGATTGATCTCTGGATTTCAAGAAGGAAGCTGATTGAAGATCATGTTCAAGAAATTCAACCTTATTGTGTTCAGATTCAATAAGCTTTGAAGAAAGCCTAAGTCAGGTTGATTTTTGAGTAATCAGATTCTTTAAGAACTGATCAAGAAATCTTTCTACCCATTCTCTCTCAACTTGGGTGAAAGATAAAAATTATTATATATCATTTTGTTATGTAAGATCATTATTGATCAGAGTTGTAAGCCTAGTTTATAAAGGCTGAGGTAGGAGATTTTCATCTCTGAGTTGTAGGCCTTGGGATGGCTGAGGTAGGGCTGTGTGCCTGAGGTAGGAGATTTCATCTCTGAGTTGTAGGCCTGGGTGTAGGCTGAGGTAGGGCTTAATTGCCTGAGTTGTAGGAGTGTGGACTCACTCTGAGTTGTAGGAACCTTGACTGGGTTCTGAGCTCTATGATCTGTTGATCTGAGAAGGAAGGAAGAAGTTAGGCCGAATCTAGCACACTGCTAGATAGGCGAAGGGGGAAAGTGTATGTACCCATCATTTGAGGAACCACTATAAATCTGTGTGCCATCTATGATTGTGTGTGATTTTGTGATTTATGTGATGTGGTAGCTGTAGAACTGATTGATTCTATTTGATTATCTGAATTAATATTCTGCTTTAGAGTAAAAAGGAATTGCACCTATTCCCCCCCCCCCCCTCTAGGTGTTTAGGTGATCTTGAAACCAATTATTTCAAGTGTTATCAGAGGGAGGTTGCTCAAAGATAGACTTAACAGTCTGAGTAAGATCTGTGAGGCAGAATAAATTAGAAAAGATGGGTTCAGGAGAAAATCATAAGGAACTTGGTTCCATGAAGTTGCCCATCTGCAGGAAAGAAATCTTTGGAATATGGAAAGAAAGGGTTAGACTGTTTATGGATGCATCTGATCCAAGAATATATATAACTGTGAAGGAAGGGCCTTATATTACAATGAAAGTCTCAGTTCTTAATGCCAATCAGAGGACACCAAAAGACTTTTCAGAAATGACTAAGGAAGAGATTGTCTTGGCTACTATGGACAAGAGAGCTCAGAATATTATAGTAAGTGCCTGATGAATTGTAAATATACCTATTTTTATGTACATTACTTAAGTCGTTTTCATTTATTTTTGTCATTTTTACTTGTTTTTATTCATTAAAATGCTCCTATTTTTGTAAATATTTTACTAACTTATTTTATTTTATTTTTCAGGAATAAAAATAAAAATCTGCAAAAAATTGCCAAGTCACGCCCGTGTCCTATAGGTCACGCCCGTGACCAGGCTGTGATTCATCAAACCCATGGAATCAGCGATTTTTAAAGAGAAATTTTCGTTCGACGATTTCCGATCGACGATTTTAGCTTGACGATTTCCGATCGACGATTTCAGCTCGACAAATTCCGATCGACGATTTCAGCTCGACTTTCAACTCGACGATCGTCGACTCTGCGCCACACCTAGTGTCACGCCCGTGACCTAGGGCGTGACCCCTCTTCCTACTCGATGATTTCCGCTCGACAAACTCGCGCTCGACGATTCTCCAGCAGCTCGATGATTTTTCAACTCGCACTTTCCGATCGACGTTTGTCGAGTGTCGATACCAACCGACACGCCCGAAGTCACGCCTGTGACCTGGGGCGTGACCGCTGCATGACCGACACGTGTCCAGCACGAAGTCCACTTTCCCGTCAAATCGCCAGCAGTATTTTGTATACTGATGACACGCCCCCCTACACGCCCGTGTCAGGGGGCGTGTTCCTCAAAATTTTGTCTATAAATTCCAGTGTTCTGCTTGAGTTCCTGTTCCTTCTTTTGAACCATTTTGTATAAGGTGTTGTGCTGTTGGGATGCTTCTAATGGTTATGTAAGGGATATTTTCTCCCCCTCTCCTTAGATTTTATTTTCGTGTCTTTGTAACTCGTCTTTTTATTTAATTAAATGTGTTTTTCTTCTCTTATATTGTGTTGGAACACCCTATTACTAATTTGGGTCAGGATCACTATGTCTCTCGGAAACCTGTGTTTGACCTCCTGTATAGATCTAAAGGTCAATTAGAATTGAGTCTAAGGGTTAGAAGTCTAGGTTTGGAAGCTGCCCTCAAGACCAAGAATTTTCAGTTTGAGACTAAGTCATATCGTCGAGCTCAGCATGACGATTCGTCGAACTCCAATCGACGATCGTCTAGCTCAACTTCGACAGATCGTCGAACTCCATTCGACGATCGCTGAGCTCAACTTCCACAAATCGTCGAACTCCATTCGACGATCTGCAAGCTCAGTTCGACGATCTTGACTCAGTTTTGGATCTCAATCTCTGAGCTCAGTTCGACGATCTTTGAGCTCAGATCGACGATTTTTTTGTTGCTGTATAAGTCCATATCGCTGAGCTCAGTTCGACGATAGCAGAGCTCAGTTCGACGTTTCCTGATGTCTTCAAGGATTTTTCAAGATTCAAATTCAGATCAGTTATGGAGATATTCAACAATTAATTCAGAAGATTTTCTAGCTGTTTTCATTTATTCTGGACCAAGTTTCAAGGGATTATCAAGGAATGTTTCTTTGGACTTTCCTCTTGAAGAAATTTGCAATTAAGCATGCAATTAATGCAGGCCAATGACTATTCTTGACAGAGGATGTTTTTCTATTCAGTACTAGAGAATAAAAGACAAGAATTTTTAAATCTCTCAATCACTGAGCACTCAAACATAGACAAGAAGAAGAAAAACAAAATATTCTCTGTCTCAAAGAATTCTCTCAAGAACACACATCCAAGGAGATCAAACTTTCTGAAATCTTCTGATCTCTCTTGTCTCAAGTGTTCAAGGCCAACATCTTTCAAGACTCCAGACACCTAACATTTCAGCTGTTGCTGAAATCATCATTTGCTGGAGATCAACTTCTGAAGTCCTATCACCATACAACAAAGCTTCTTTTCCTGAACATCTCAAGGACTTAGGGGGAGCTTTGACACCATCAAATCCACATAGTCTTCTCAGCTGCTTTGAGGAAGAGAAGACTTCCATAAATCTCTCATCCCCATCTCTGTAAAGGGTTTCTCAAACTCCCTTCAAAAGTTTGAGTTGAGTTTTTGAGCACTTTGTCAAAAGCTCATTGGTGGCAAGACACCTGATCAAAAAATCTGATTTGGTTTTTGAGCACCTTATCAAAAGCTTATTGGTGCCTAGGACACCTGATCAACTCATCCTGTAGTGGATTCCTACCTAGGGTGGTAGAAGAGTGGATGTACCCAAGTTTAGGGGAACCACTATAGCTCCTTGTGTCATCTAGATTGCTTGTCTTTATCTTTTGTTTCTGGCTATGATTGTTCTGTGATTAGTTTAGATCAATGATTAATTTATGTTGTAGGTTATTCTGTGATTAGATTTAATAATTGCTTCCCTGTTCACTCAGATTACAAAAATTGTTGTAAAAAGTTTTCAAGCACCATATACTCTATTCACCCGCCCTCTAGCGTATATCAGATCTAGCTGCACTTTCAATTGGTATCAGAGCTAGGTTGGTTAAACATACCACACCTTGGTGGTTGCACAGGCTAACACCTGAACCCAAAGATTCCTAGTTAGATCTGTTTTCTTTTGAGTATATTATTAGGTTTTGTTTTCACAAATCATGGCCCAAAACAAAGATTATGCTAGCACCAGACCTCCAGTGTACAATTTATCCAAGTTTGCACTTTGGAAAGCAAGGATCAGAATATACATGAATTCTATTGACGAGGGTATTTTTAACTCTATTTTGACAGTTTGTCCAAGACCTCCAGAGAACTCAAGTATAAATGCTGTTCCACCTCCATCAGGAACAGATGCTGATATCAAGAAATGGAAGATAGCTGATGCCAAGGCTATGAACATCTTAGCCCAGACAATGTCTGATGACATCTTTCAAAAGGGGGCTGAATGTAATTCAGCAAGGAAATCTGGGATAAACTCTCTGAAATAGTCTCAGGCTCAGCTGATGAGAGAAAGGACAGAAGATCCCACCTCATATCTCAATATGATAATTTCAAGAAGGGAGAACCTGAATCAGTTGGAGACATGTACAATAGACTTAGTCTAATAGTCAGTGAACTCAGGACCTTGGATAAAGAGATCTCACTAACTAAACTCAATCACAAAATTCTAATGTGCTTCCCTAGCACTTGGGATTCAAGAATCTGGCCAATCAAGGATGCTAGAAGTTGGCCAAAAAGGACTTCACCAGCCACAAGAATAATAGAGAAGAAGAACAGAAGCCTGCCTCACCAGCCACAAGAAAAGAGAAGACAATAGCCTTCAAGGCAACTGAAGATCAGCCTGGAGACAAAGTCACAGGCAATGATGAACTGCTCAGTCTGTTGGGCAAAAGATTTTACAAGATGGCAAAAAAGGACTTCAGAAGGAGATCATACAAGGAGCATGATAAGCCAAGGTATGATAAGTCAATTAATAATAAGGAAATTGTCTGCTTTGGTTGCAGGAAACCAGGACACATTGTTCCTGACTGTCCAGAAAACAAAAACAAGGACAGAAGGGACAAGAGAGAAAGAAGAAAGGAGAAAGAATCCAAGAGGAATGGCAATGGCAAACCCTCCTCAAGCAAAAACAAACACACAAGAAAGGGGTTTGTTGCTGAATCCTGGAGTGAGACTGAAGAGGAGTCAGAAGCCTCATCCAGCTCCAGTGATGATGAAGATGATGCAGAAGAGAAAGAGTTCTGCATGATGGCAATCAATGCCTCTCAACATAATTCAGATGAAGAAGAGTCAGAGTCAGATTCAGAGACTCAACCTGAAGAAGATCAGGTAATTAGTTATTTTGATTTTAATTCAGAGGACTTTAAATCTGAGTTTAAAGCATTATGTTTAGACCTGCTAAACTCTGAGAAAGAAATTATCTCTCTCAGAAATCATTTATCTGAACATAATACCTTAAAGTCAGAAAACCTCAAACTCTCTTAGGAGTTGGAGTGCTGTAGGGAGCAGATAGCTTCACTGAAAGGTGAGCTATCTGAGGCCAAGAAGCTTGAATAATCCCTTAATGGGAGAAGTATCAAGCTGATGGACATCACAAGCACAGTAAACTCCAGATTTAATAGTACACTGGGCTTGGGTGCTTCATCCAGCCAACCCATAGTTCTACCAACTCCAATCAAGTTCATTTCTGATAAAGGAAAGGGAGTTGTAGAGGTAGCTAGGAAAAATTCTGATCTGCCCAAGAAAAATAAGTCCCAACAGAAATCTTCGAACGGAGATCGACGATCGCCGAACGCAGACCGACGATCCCAGGCAAAATCGTCGAACTCAGGTCGACGATCTCAAGTTCCTGAACTCTACCATAGTCGACCGTCGAACGGAGCTCGACGATCTGACCCAAGATCGTCGAACGCAGCTCCACGATCGTCGAACAGAGGTCAGAGCTCTGGAAATTCTTTCAAGGGCAAATCAAAATCCAATTCTAAGGGTCCTTCATCCCAAATCTTTAACCCTTATACTGAATAGATTATACCTCAAAGGAGATATCATCCTGGAGGTTATAAGAGTCAACCTGGGATGTCTTTTATTTCAGAGTTTAAAGGTTATCAACCTAGGCCCAAGGTAAACTGGGTCAAAAACAAATGAATTATCTTATGTGTAGGTGAAGACATATCCAACATCTAACCAGCAATGGTACTTGGATAGTGGGTGCTCTAAGCACATGACAGGAAACAAGGACAATCTTATATCCTTTAGAGCCAAGCTTGGACCCAAAGTTATTTTTGGAGATTCAAACTTTGGACAAACTAAAGGATATGGTGCAGTCCAGATTATATCAGTAACATTTAAGAAGGTAGCTTATATGGAACGACTGAAGCACAACTTAATAAACATCAGTCAGCTGTGTGATGAAGGCTACCAGGTGATCTTCAGCAAAGCATTATGCAAAATCAAGTCAGAGGACAACACAACTGTGTTGACAGGTAAAAGGAAAGGTAACATCTATCTAGTAGATTTTCTTTCAACAGATGTAGATATTTGCCTGTTCAATTCTATTTGTAGACCAAATATTTTATGGCATAAGAGACTAGGACACCTAAACCTTAGAACTATTGCTAGGCTATCCAAGGACAACCTTGTTAGAGGACTACTTTCTGACCCCTATAAGAAGGAAGGACTCTGCAGGGCTTGTCAATTAGGCAAGCAAACTAAAAATAGTTTTAAGTCACTTAATAAGAGTGATTCACCTAGGATATTGTATCTGTTACACATGGATCTTTTTGGACCCATCACAGTATAAAGCCTATGAGGGAAATCTT
Source organism: Platanthera guangdongensis (assembly GCA_039583875.1). Taxonomy (NCBI): domain Eukaryota; kingdom Viridiplantae; phylum Streptophyta; class Magnoliopsida; order Asparagales; family Orchidaceae; genus Platanthera; species Platanthera guangdongensis. The sequence continues at coordinate 114,502,388 of CM077155.1, read as the reverse complement.
ACACTTTAGTAGTTGTAGATGACTTCTCTAGATTCACTTGAGTGTTCTTTCTAAGGAAGAAGTCTGATAACTTTAAGTGTCTGACAGAGTTTCTCAAATGTATACAGATTGAGTTCAATACTCACATTGCCCTGATCAGAAGTGATCATGGGATAGAGTTTGATTCTATTCTTATGCAAGAGTTCTGTCAGAGTGAAGGGATCAGACATACTTTCTCAGCTCCTAGAACTCCTCAACAAAATGGGGTAGCTGAAAGGAAAAATAGAACCCTTATTGAATCTGCCACTACATTGTTGTCAGATGCTCACCTTCCTCTATCCTTTTGGGCAGAGGCAGTGAACACCTCCAACTATGTGTTGAATAGAAGTTTTATACATAAACTAAAGGGAAAGACTCCCTATGAATTACTCAAAGGGAAGAAACCTAAAGTTGATTATTTTAGAGTTTTTGGTTGTATTTGCTACATACATAATAATGACAAGAAATATTTAGCAAAATTTCAAGCTAAAGCTGATGAAGGAGTGTTTCTGGGATACTCCATGATTAGCAAGGCTTATAGGGTTTATAATAAATCATCTCTAAAAATTGAGGAATCTGTTCATATATCATTTGATGAATCTAACATGTCATTCAAGGAGAAGATCTCTTCTACCATAGAACCTTTGCAGGAACATTCTCTTGTTGAAGACTTGAACAAGTTACAGGTTACTCAGAAGGATGAAAACAGTGAAGATGAAGAAAGTATTCAACATATTGAAGAACAACCTGAAGAGCTAGTTGTTGTACCATAAGAGGAAAAAATAACACAGGTTGTTGAACAATCAACACCCCCTGTTGATTTAGTAACATCAAGAGATCATCCAATTTCCCAAATAATTGGAGACATCTCAGCTGGTGTGCAAACCAGAAATCAGGTCAACCAAAACCTGTTGCACACCTACTTCCTATCTCAAATTGAACCTCAGTCCATTCAAGATGCAGAGCAAGATCCACACTGGATCATTGCAATGCAAGAAGAGTTACATCAATTTGAAAGGAACAAAGTGTGGGAACTAGTGCCAAAGCCTAAGCATCACTCCATTGTTGGAACAAAGTGGGTGTTCAGAAACAAACTGGATGATCAAGGAGTAATTGTAAGGAACAAGGCAAGGCTAGTTGCTCAAGGATATTCTCAAGAAGGAATAGACTATGACCAGACTTTTGCACCAGTTGCAAGATTGGAAGCCATCAGAATCTTTTTAGCTTATGCAGCACATAAAGGATTCAAGGTATATCAGATGGATGTCAAAAGTGCATTTCTAAATGGAGACATCAAAGAAGAAGTATATGTCAGACAACCTCCAGGTTTTATCTCTCCAACTTATCTTGATTATGTTTTTAAATTGAACAAAGCATTATATGGTCTCAAGCAAGCTCCTAGAGCATGGTATGAGACCCTAGCATGCTTTCTTTTGGAAAATGGATTTTTAAGTGGTAGAGTAGACCAAACTCTTTTCATTAGAACTCATAAGTCTCATACCCTACTAGTACAGATCTATGTAGATGATATTATTTTTGGTTCTACTGACTCAAAATTATGCAGAAGGTTTTCCAACCTGATGCATTCTAAATTTGAAATGAGTAGCATGGGTGAGCTATCCTTCTTCCTAGGATTGCAAGTCAAACAGCATGCTGAAGGCATCTTTATTTCTCAAACCAAGTATGCAAATGAATTGGTTAAGAAATTTGGCATGTCTGAAGCATCTTGTATGAAAACACCTATGCCTACTAATGCTGTATTGGATGCTGATGAACATGGGAAACCTGTTGATCAGATAACATATAGAGCAATGATTGGCTCTTTACTGTACCTTACAGCTAGTAGACCAGATATAATGTTTGCTACCTGTATATGTACTAGGTTCCAAGTAATCCCTAGAGAGTCACACCTAACACAAGTAAAGAGGTTTCTCAGGTATGTTAAGAGTTGTCCAAATCTAGGTCTCTGGTATCCAAAAGATTCAGCATTTGATTTAACTGGATTTTCTGATGCCGATTATGCTGGATGCAGAATTGACAGGAAAAGCACCAGTGGAACTTGTCAGTTCCTTGGTGACAGACTTGTCTCTTGGTTTTGCAAGAAACAAACTTCTGTGTCAACGTCAACTACTAAAGTTGAATATATGACTGCAGGCAGTTGTTGTTCACAAATCTTGTGGATTCAAAACCAAATCATAGACTATGGCTACAACTTAGAGAAGTCTAAAATCTTTTGTGATAACACCAGTGCTATTTCTATAGCTCAAAATCCAGTCCTCCATAGTAGGACAAAACACATAGAGATTAGGCATCACTTCTTAAGGGATAATGTTGAAAAGAATAAAATTGAACTGCAATATATCACAACTGACTTACAAAGGGGAGATATTTTCACCAAGCCCTTGGATGAAAAGAAACACACCTTCTTCCTAAATCAGTTAGGAATGTTAGATGGAGGAAGTCTAACATAATATTCAAGACTTTAAAAGTTAAAAATTGACCAAGACTAGGCAAACATCTTGATTTTTCTTAGTGTCTAGAATTTTTCTGGTCTCTGAACTGCGCTCGACGATTTTCCCCCAAATCGTCGAACGGAGATCGATGATTTCTGAAATCATCGACCTGAGTTCAGCGTTTCTCAGATAGTATGAACTATCTCTTCCGATCAACGATCGTCGAACGGCGCTCGACGATTTTGTTCTCTGAACGCTCGTCGAACAGAGCTCGACGCTCTCCAATATCGTCGAACGGAGATCGACGATATTGCAGACTCTTCAGATTCCTTTAGAAGCCCCGATCGTCGAACTGAGTTCAACGATCTTTCCATTTCTACGTCGAACCCTAATATAAAATTCATTTTTCGTCGTCGTTCTCCTTTTGCGCTTTCGATTTCTCTGCAAACACTTTCTTTCCCTCCAAACATTTCTGCACTTGGTCATTTTGTTTGTTGATTCTTTGCAGGTAACCATGGCCGTTTCAGTTGCTGTTCTTGCCGCCATGAAATTTGATGCCGGTTTGACATTGATATGGAGTCCTTCAGCACAACAGATCATGTTTTCCAGGACATCTTGGTGTTATTCAAAGAGCAGAAACTTGCTACAATCATGACCACTAGAATTAAACTTGCTGCTGATGAGATTAAAGAGTGGGTCTACACTGCCCATAATCAGGATCAAACCACAATCATTGGATCAATTTCTGGCACACAGGTACCCTTGACCCAAGCAATTCTGACAGAAGTTTTTGAGTTAAGTACTGGTGGAGACTCTGCTGATTTATCTGGAGATGAATATGCTGACTTGCTTGCAAGAATGGGTCATTCTGAGGCTAACCCTAGCAAGCTGCTGAAGAAGAATCTGTCTGTGGAATATATATTCCTAGCTGATGTAGTTGGGAAGGTCCTATTGGCTAAGCACTCTGCCCATGATACCATTTCTAGGGATCAGCACTGCTTAATGGGAGCCATAGTGGACAAGAAGAATCTGAACTGGGGAGAGGTCTTCTTTGACCTAATCAAAAAGAAAATTAACAAGAGTTTTGTGAATTTTGGGAGAATTTTAGGGCTTTTTCTGCAGAACAAATGCCCTGCATTGCTAGTATCTTCTGGGATATACATAAATTCTTCCAAGAGACTGTCATGTGCCCTGTTTGGTAAATGGGACAGGCAGATCATCAAGCCCAGCAGGCCCTCTTCCAGCACACCTTTAGGCACAAGGATTGCCATAGTCACATCCCCTCAGGTCTTTGCCCCTGTAGATGACCTGCCTGCTGCTGCCTCTCCTCCTCCTCCTCCAATTCCATCTCTTCCAATTCCATCCACCATTCAAACTCCATCCACTATCATCATCTCCAGCCCTTCTCTAACATTTATACCATCTCCAATCCCTACTCTACCAACAACAGAAGAACCATTCCATCCATTATACTCCTACTCTCAACCAGACTCTGCCACATCACCCTCCATTCCCTCATTCAATCTCATTGATGATTCCTTCATGGATGACTCACCCTCCTCACCTCCTGAGCTACCCTCATCATCAACCTCTTACCAAGACCTTCTGCAAGAGATCATTGATCAACCCACCTTCACCCCATCTATCTTCATCCCACTGTCCTCCATCACCACCTTACCCACACCTCAACCATCTCTTCCTCAATACACTAGCTCTCCTCTACCATCACCAATAGCTCCACCTCCATCCTCTACCTCTGCTCCAGTCACTGCTGAGCAAGTAGATCTTTCAGCCCTTGCTGACAGGATATATGAATTGCTAGCCCCTAGGCTTTCTCTTCTTTTGGAGACCTCCTTGGCTCCATTACTCCAGTTAGTGGCAGCTCTTTCTGCCAGGCTCTCTTCCTTATTCCCTCAGGCAGCCCCTTCAGTAGTGTGCCTTGATCCAGCTTTATCTGAATCTAGGCAGGGGGAGATGCCCTATGAAGTGAGCTTGCCTGCTGTGTCTGCTGTTTCTTCAGCTTTTGTTGCTGCTACTGCTGCTGCTCTTAAAGATCCAGTTCCACCTCCTGTTGTAGTCCTCTCAATAGACCTCAGGTCTCTGCTCTCAGTATTTTATTCAATGTATTTCAGTTGTCTGCCAGAGAAAGCTTGTTTTCCAGAAAGAGTTGTTGTCCAGCCTCTAGAGGATCTCTCCAAGGCCATTGCGCCCTTCTCTTGTTGTGACCCCAGCATCATAACTTCCTTTGTCCATTCAGTATATGTTGCTGCTACTCTTACTGAAAGCATGGTTGCTGTTTCTGATGCTGCTGTCCCTCCTACTGAAGATAGTGTTGATGTATCTGTTGCTATTAGTACTGTCAGTGCTGCTGCTACTGTTGTTCTAGTTTCTGCTGATATCCTTATGACAGAGGCACATGATTTTGAGCCTTCTGTGTTTTCTGATGATAATCCTGCTGCTGATATTGTTGTTTCTGAAAGTGAAACTGTTGCTGCACCAACTGCTGTTATTACTACTGCCACAACTTCAGTATCTGCTGCTGTTACTGCTGTTTCAACCTTTGCTTCTGCTTCAATTACAATTGCTACAAGTGTTGTATTTGCTGCTGCTCAAACCTCTGCTGCCTCATCTGCTTCAACCCAGCTCAAGAAAGATTTGATGAAAAGTATTGATGCTCTTTATGATGATCAAAGTTCTGAATGTGATGAGTTCAAGACAGATTCTGATGATTCTTCTGCTACCATTGCCAGAAATAGAAAGGCAATGAGCAAAGCCATGAAGAGAGTACCTCCAGCCAAGGTCAAGGACAATAATGACATTCCATATTATATTCTTCATGACTGCCCCATAACTGAGCACTGGATGCAGTACTCAAAGAATTAACTTAAAGCAATGAAGAAAAAGAGGAAATATGAAAAAGGATCTTCTCAATTTCAACATCCTCATCCTCCTCCACCACCTCCTCCTGATGCAGGTGCAGGTGGAAGTTCAGCTGCTCAACCCTATGCTAGAAGTCAAACCACCTATCAGCCACATGCCAGATCCTATCATAGGGGAAGCCAGTCTAGAGGCTCTCAATCCAGAAGAGGAAACTACAGAGGAAATCAAAGAGAAGTCAAGGTTTATTCTAAAGGTTATTCAAGGCAACATCCCTACTCCAGGGAAGGAAAAATTTCTTCTGACACAAACTCTGGTCCTTTTCCCTATAAACTAAATGAAGTGGTTTCATCCAGGCCTCCTCAGGACAATCCATCAAATAGATATGAGCCACCAGTGCTATTTGAAGATCCTGAAAATAATTCAACTGCTTGGACTGCAACGATGAAAGAGCTTGCTGCACTGGACCAGATTAAGAAATCTAGAGAGCAAGGCAAAGACTCCTCCAACATTACTACATTATCTGAACAGAGAAAGAAAGAGTTAGAAAGATATGCTTCAAGCAAATTCTTTGATTCTGATAGATACATGGAGCTGCATCCTGAAGCTGTAGTTCCCAGGCCCAAACAACAAACCTCTTGAGGTGCAGCAGATGATACAAGATAAAAGAAGGAAGCTCTCAACCCCAATAGAGAAATCAAACTCATTAAGAGCAAGGAGAAGAAATGACTATGTAAGGTGACAATCATCTTGAATTTTGATTATTATCTGGGATGATATGTATATCTGTGGTTCTACAATGTCCGGCTTATTGCTTTTCTGTTTTGTTGCTGTGTATGTTGTTATTTAATTTTTTCCAAATTCTATAAATAGTAATCCTAACCCAAATAGGGGGAGATTGTTGGAACACCCTATTACTAATTTGGGTCAGGATCACTATGTCTCTAGGAAACCTGTGTTTGACCTCCTGTATAGATCTAAAGGTCAATTAGAATTGAGTCTAAGGGTTAGAAGTCTAGGTTTGGAAGCTGCCCTCAAGACCAAGAATTTTCAGTTTGAGACTAAGTCATATCGTCGAGCTCAGCACGACGATTCGTCGAACTCCAATCGACGATCATCTAGCTCAACTTCGACAGATCGTCGAACTCCATTCGACGATCGCTGAGCTCAACTTCCACAAATCGTCGAACTCCATTCGACGATCTGCGGGCTCAGTTCGACGATCTTGACTCAGTTTTGGATCTCTATCTTTGAGCTCAGTTCGACGATCTTTGAGCTCAGATCGACGATTTTTTGTTGCTGTATAAGTCCATATCGCTGAGCTCAGTTCGACGATAGCAGAGCTCAGTTCGACGTTTTCTGATATCTTCAAGGATTTTTCAAGATTCAAATTCAGATCAGTTAAGGAGATATTCAGCAATTAATTCAGAAGATTTTCTAGCCGTTTTCATTTATTCTGGACCAAGTTTCAAGGGATTATCAAGGAATGTTTCTTTAGACTTTCCTCTTGAAGACATTTGCAATTAAGGATGCAATTAATGCAGGCCAACGGCTATTCTTGACAGAGGATGTTTTTCTATTCAGTACCAGAGAATAAAAGACAAGAATTTTTAAATCTTTCAATCACTGAGCACTCAAACATAGACAAGAAGAAGAAAAACAAAATATTCTCTGTCTCAAAGAATTCTCTCAAGAACACACATCCAAGGAGATCAAACTTTCTGAAATCTTCTGATCTCTCTTGTCTCAAGTGTTCAAGGCCAACATCTTTCAAGACTCCAGACACCTAACATTTCAGCTGTTGCTGAAATCATCATTTGCTGGAGATCAACTTCTGAAGGCCTATCACCCTACAGCAAAGCTTCTTTTCCTGAACATCTCAAGGACTCAGGGGGAGCTTTGACACCATCAAATCCACATAGTCTTCTTAGCTGCTTTGAGAAAGAGAAGACTTCCATAAATCTCGCATCCCCATCTCTGTAACGGGTTTCTCAAACTCCCTTCAAAAGTTTGAGTTTGGTTTTTGAGCACCATGTCAAAAGCTCATAGGTGGCAAGACACCTGATCAAAAAATCTGATTTGGTTTTTGAGCACCTTATCAAAAGCTCATTGGTGCCCAGGACACCTGATCAACTCATCCTGCAGTGGATTCCTACCTAGGGTGGTAGAAGAGTGGATGTACCCAAGTTTAGGGGAACCACTATAGCTCCTTGTGTCATCTGGATTGCTTGTCTTTATCTTTATTTCTGGATGTGATTGTTCTGTGATTATTTTGTGATTAGTTTAGATCTGTGATTAATTTATGTTGTAGGTTATTCTGTGATTAGATTTAATAATTGCTTCCCTGTTCACTCAGATTATAACAATTGTTGTATAAAGTTTTCAAGCACCATATACTTTATTCACCCCCCCTCTAGAGTATATCAGATCTAGCTGCACTTTCATATTGGCTTTGGAATGGATTTATGCAACTCACACCTTATGCAATCTTATTTATTTTTATTTTAACTTAGTTTTTTTTGGTCTTTTTAATACGCGTGTGTGTGTATGAGAGTAAATGTTATGTTTTGAATTTTTTGGATAAGTAGTTGTTATGTTTTCATTTCATTTGCTTTTGATGGCTTAGGAATTTTATAGTTTCTATTTCATTCCTATAAGTCTGTAAAAGGGTTTTCAAAGTGTCTTTCCTTTTCTTTAACTTAGTTTTTTTCGTTTTATTTCGTAAAACTTCTTCGTTCTTTTTTCTTTATTTGCACTTTTTTAGCACATTTATGGAGTTATAGCAATGATAATATAGTCGTTTTATTTTTTCGTGCACTTGCATTTTCACTTAAAACTTTTTGGCCATTTAATTTTTCCGTCTTCTTTTTGCACATTTCTACCGCATTCTAGCGGTAGAAATGTATTTGTTTTTTATTTTTCGAGCACTTGCATTTTCATTTTTATTTGCAAAACTTTCTTCCCGTTTAATTTTTCTTTTCACTTTTTACGCATTTCTACCGCATTCTAGCGGTAGAAATGCAGTCGTTTTAATTTTTTGATAGCTTAGTTTTTTTTTCAATTTCTGTTGTGTGCGCATTTATTTCTGCCTACTCGTTAAGAGTTAAATGGCGCAATGCTTTTATTTCATTTCAGTAGAGTGTGTGGAGTGTTTTTACTTTCCTGCAGTGTGCGTGCATTTTCATTTTTGTCGAGTGTGTGCGTGAGTTTTACTTTCTGTCGAGTGTGTGCGTGTGTTGCATTTATTTAGTCCTACTCATTTGAGTAGGACCCTCTTTCTTTCTCCCGCCCATGTATTTGCACCGTGACTCGCATTTTACCGCTTTAATTTCAGTCCCACTCGTTTGAGTAGGACTTGCAATTTTTTGCTTTCCTTTACTGCTTTCATTTTACTGCTTTCACTTTCCTGCTTTCTTTATCGATTTCTTTATTGCTTTCCTCGCAAGCCATCCCCATTCCGATGAGTGGCTAACCGTTCTTAACCTTCAGTATCGAAGGGCATTGGGACAGATAAAATAGCTTAAAATAATTAAAGGTCCTTACTTTCTAATTAATTAAAATTACTTAAGGTTTGCCTAGGGTTTACGACGCGTAGGACCACAAAATCGATGTGTGGGCCCTATTTCCATCGTCCATATGCTAGCTAGCCGAGAGGCCATACATATGGACCGATCAACCCTTGGTAAAGAGAGTTCCGCACTAACCCTCGAGAAAAGAGGCGCGCCAACTCTACCGTATTGGGTTCCCCACCCAATAGCGGGGTTCTTAGTATAATGCCGGTGTTAAGAGGAATCCTTCATCGGACTAACGTTCGGTCGAATATTCTTAGTGTTCAGGTGAGCGATAGCCCTATAGCTAGGTGAGCTCATTCTAATAGAACCTGCACGGTCAAGTCTCCGCCTTAATTAATTAGAAATTTAGAAGCTCTTTTTATTAAAAGTCTATTTTAGTTCGAATTTAATTCGGTGCCATCGAGCTAAGCTCTTCATCGGCTCTACCTTCAAGCTTTCTTTTTATGCTTTCATTTTCTGTTTTCTGCCTTTTTATTATATATAAAATATTACCCGACAAGTAATTATCGGTAAAATAATAGTCCCCTCCAGGGAAGAGTAGAAATAATCGAACCGACCCCGAGAACAATACGACCTCGATATTCCACCCGGAATATCCTGTACTACTCACGATAAGTGCACTTGCCTCCTTTCGTTAAAACTTGATCACATCTTTTTATATCCAAATAAATAAATACGCGCACCCCGTTTTCTTAAATAAAAATCAATCTGCCTTCAATTAAATAAAACCGTCGGGGCGCCGCGTGAACTAAATTAATTTTTGGAGTTTTAACACGCATTAAGTTTTCAAATAACAATCAAGTTTTTGGCGCCGTTGTCGGGGACTTTTTCGAGTCGTTATTGTGAAACCTGGAAATCTATTAATTTTACCTATATCTATATATATAACAAGAATTTAAAATGACCAACAAAAAAATAATATGAAAACTAAAAAATATATATATATATATATAATGAAAAAAAAAACCTATAAAAATAAAAATGTTAAAAACCTATAAAACAAAAAAAAATCATAAAAATAAAAAAAAATAACTTAAAATTTTTTTTCATTATTTTTATGAACAAAAAAAACTCAAACCCTATAAAAAAACAAAAACCTAAAAAAAAACAAAAAACAAATCTTAAAAAACCTAAAAAACTAAAAACCCACAAAAAATCTAAAAACCAAAAGAATCTAAAAAAACCTACCTAAAAACAACTAAAAAAAACAAAAACCTACTTAAAAAACAAAAAAAAATATAATAATTTGATTTTAAAATATATATATATTGTTTAACTTAATTTATTTTAATTGTTTTATTTTAATTTATTTTATTTTACTTCGGCACACTTCGCTCTTGTGCGTGCTAGGGGACCGCATATCTGTCGCGCTCTTGTTGCTATGGTCTTAGCTACCTTTGAGACAACCACACACTTGCTCTCCTACCTCCCGCAACCTTTTGGTCGAATGTGTCTTTTTTGTTATCTTTTTGTTTCTCTTTTACTTCGAATAATGTGGGGTTATCAATAAAGGGCCTCCCCGATCTCATCTTAGGGAAGTTCCTACCCCCCCTCCCTTTTCAGTTTGTACATATTATATTTTGTCTATTATCATTCCGTATACTTAGGCTGCAACATTGTGGACAATGTTGGGTTTAAGTGTGGAGGTGTTTTTCCTATTATGCATTTTTTTTATTATTCCGTACTCATAAAAAAATACAAAAAAAATTGCAAAAACCTAAAACATAAAATAAATTCTCCTTGTTTTTTATATAATAAAAAAAACTCAAAATATCATAAAACACAAACAAAAATCACAAAAAAACTTATAAAACATCAAAAAAAAATTTAAAATTTTTTTTCCTTTTTACTTTATAAATATTTTTTGTAAAAATCCCTCTTCCCCCCTCTTCTTATTTATTAAAACTCACTTCGTGGCATACCCGCAGAGTTCGACTCATCGAACCAACCACCTAAATAAGAGTCTGTTCGCTGGTCGCCTACGAGTTTTTACTTTGTACATTATTTAAAAATAAAAACAAAAAAAAATTTTGATCTCTTTCCCCACTATCTCGTTTGTAAATAACAATTCTTTCTCTCCTCATTCTTGTAAATTACTTATCAAAATACACTAAAAAATCAAAAAAACCATAATCACAATCAAAAAAAAATCATAATCACAAAAACAAAAAAAAAATAAAAAAATGATAAAAACCCTAAAATCCCAAAAAATTCTGCTAATTATGTAACGCATAAATCGAATATCTCAATTCTTAATTTTCTTTCTATCCAAAAATTTTGTTTTGAGTTTATTTATATGTGAATTTTATTAATTCTCTGTTTGCTATTCGTTTGTTAATTATTGATTGAAAAATTTAAATAGTCGGGGTTAAGTTTTAAAGAATTCATTATGCTTTGTTAAAGATAGCAAACTCGTTTTAGGCACTACTTCTAATTTTTCATTAATAGGAGCACATGTATTATGTTAGGAAATAACGACTATAGAATTCAATTATACTTACATTTAGCTTTCTGAAAAATTGGAACGTACAATTTATTAAGATTGCTCTCAAAAATTTTTAGGATTAAAAATCTAGTTTTCTTTTCTCCCCTTATTTATCAGGACCTACATGGCGTGGTAAAATTTTTTATACTTAAAAGATCCTATGTCAATGGGAATAAGATTTCGTTCCGTAAACATAGGCACCCAATAATTTAAAAAGATTATATGTTATGGAGTAAGAGGATAAAATTCATTTCTTCTACACATAAACATTGGGTTAATTTTATTCTTATGAAGTTGAAAAACAAAAATTATATTAGGAAAATAAGATTTCATTTCCCTAATAATTCAAAAGAAAAAAAATTGAGGTTCGAGAAAAAATTTCCTCACCTCAAAATCAAAGCACACTTCATAAACCCACTACCCCCTTAGCCAATTACATGATTCTAGAATTAATTCAAAAATCTATTTGAGAGTATAATTAGTAAATTGTATTATTTTCAGTAACACTCCTATAAGCTAGAGTTCATATAATTCCAAGCTATTTTCGTTAATCTAACCATCATAATTATTGCTTTCTATTTGATTACATCAAGAAGTCTTTTGGCCAAAACTTTTGTGCTATTTAAATCATCTACCTAATTTTAGGACTTAACATTTACACCCCGTATATTTATTTAGATCTCTCTTATAATTGATTAAGCGGTAGATAAACTTAAAGTTTTTTCTATTCCATATAAGTTCACCTCAAATTTTTGCTCTGGAATAGCAAAAGCTTTAGTATGGGGGTATTTGATGAATTGTAAATATAGCTATTTTTATGTACATTACTTAAGTCATTTTTATTTATTTTTGTCATTTTTACTTGTTTTTATTCAATAAAATGCTCCTATTTTTGTAAATATTTTACTAACTTGTTTTATTTTATTTTTCAGGAAAAAAATAAACATCTGCAAAAAATTGCCAAGTCATGCCCGTGTCCTATAGGTCACGCCCGTGACCAGACCATGATTCGTCAAACCCATGGAAGCAGCGATTTTCAAAGAGAAATTTCCGTTCGACGATTTCCGATCGACGATTTCAGCTCGACGATTTCCGATCGACGATTTCAGCTCGACTTTCAACTCCACGATCGTCGACTCTACGCCACGCCTAGCGTCACGCCTGTGACCTAGGGCGTGACCCCTCTTCCTGCTCGACGATTTCCGCTCGACAAACTCGCGCTCGACGATTCTCCAGCAGCTCGACGATTTTTCAACTCGCACTTTCCGCTGGATGTTTGTCGAGTGTCGACACCAACCGACACGCCCGGCGTCACGCCCGTGACTTGGGGCGTGACCGCTGCATGACCGACACGTGTCCAGCACGAAGTCCACTTTCCTGTCAAATCGCCAGCCGTATTTTGTACAATGCTGACACGCCCCCTACACGCCCGTGTTAGGGGGCGTGTTCCTCAAAATTTTATCTATAAATTCCAGGGTTCTGCTTGAGTTCTTATTCCTTTGAAAGTTCAGGAGGTATGCTTGATACCACCTGAAGGTGTTAGTTAGATCAGATATACTCTAGAGGGGGGTGAATAGAGTATGTTGGTGATTTTAAAACTTTTACAACTGTTGTTGTATTTTAGGTGTGTGTGTAGGGAAGCAAATACAATAAACCAAGATGCAGCAATTATCTAATCACAGCACATTCACAGAGCAAGGCAGAAAACAAAAAAAAAGAAAGCAACCAGACGACACAAGAATTTTATAGTGGTTCCCCAAATCTAGGTAGTCCACTCTTCTACCACCCTGGTAGTAATCCACTGCAGGAAGGGGTTGATCAGGTGTCCTGGAACCAATGGGGTTTTGATCAGGTTCCCAAAAACCAAACCCTCAAGTCTTTTGGAGGGAGACTTGGAACCAGAATAATTTTGAAGGGAATTAAAACCCTGTAAAGAGGTGGAGTGAGAGGGTGATGAGGTCTTCTCTTTCTCAAGTCAAATGAGAAGACTTGTGGATTGTTGTTTAGCAGCTTTTCTCCCCCTAGGATGTAGAATGAATCAGGAAGAATGCTGGAGCACTGCTTCAGGGTGATAGGTCTTCAAAGACCTAGATTTCCTGGTCCAGAGAAAGTCTCCAGGAACTTCTTGTGACTGATATGAATGTATTGTCTTTGAAGTTATCCTGAGTAAAAGCAGATGAAGAAGACTCTTGATATTGATGTAGTGTTCTTCTTCTTCTTCTTGATCAGTTTCTCTCTGGGCCAAGAATGAATTCCTTTTTCTGTGTTGTCTGAATCACTGTCTGTCTTTTTTTGTTTTGTTGTGGTATATCTCTGTATTACTTGCTCTTTATGTATCTCTCAATATCTCATAAGAAACATTCAAATTTTAAATATAAAGCAGTAATGGCAGACGACCTGGAAAGGAAGTAGCAATTAATTATTTCCCCAACTACTGTTTCCATGGGAAAATGGTATGTAATAATGCAGGATTAACTTCGCATTCTAACGGTAGTATTCTGGGAAGAACTGCCATTAAATGTTTCAGGAATCAGCGCCATGGAATGAGACTGTAACGGAAGAAGAACTAGTCTGGAATCGTCAACCAAGAACATAATTCGTCGAACTGAGTTTGAGTTCGTCGAGCTGAGCCTGAGTTCGTCGAGCTGGGCTGAGTTCGTCGAGCTGGGCTAAGTTTGTCGAGCTCACAGTCTTCATTCGTTGAACAGACAATCTTCAATATCAGACAAACATTATTCGTTGAGCAGAGAACTAATTCATCGAGCTGAGAACCAAATTCGTCGACCTGAGAAACGTTCTAGACTAAGCCGAAATACTCTGCATCTGCCGAAATGCTGTGTCAACACAAATTGGTGTCGACAGATTAATCTTGGTGTCGACACAAATCCTCTAGTGTCGACATAAGCTGGTGTCGACTGAAATCCTGGTGTCGACATAAGCTGGTGTCGACTGAAATCCTGGTGTCGACATAAGCTGGTGTCGACTGAAATCCTGGTGTCGACACAAATCGTCTGGTGTCGACTCAAACCCTAAGTGTCGACACAGATTCTCTGAGTACGAAATCGTCGAGTAGAGATTAGAATTCGTCGACCTGAGAAGCTGTGAACTTGAGGTCCAAGTTCGTCGAGCTCAGAATATAATTCGTCGACCGAAGCATGAAGCTGGACTTAGAGAAATTCTGAAGTAGTCCTGAAAAGCTTGAGGTAGAATCCCGGTGTTCGTCGAGCAAAGAACATAGTTCGTCGAGCTCAGCACTACGAATTGTCTCACGATCGTCGAGCGCAGAACTCCCTTCGTCGAGCTGAGTTCGACGAGCGTCGAACTCATTTCACTTAGTCTGAAAAACTGATAGATCTAGAGTTCATGATGGTCTTGAAGAAGGCTGGTCCATCTGAAGTTGAGATAGAGGACTGTCCTAAACTCTAAGACAAAAACTTGACCCAGACTATACATGATGGGTTACATCCTAAGTCAGTGGACCTAGCCCAAATCAACTAGGGATCCAACAATCTCCCCCTATTTGGGTGAGGTCACTAACAGAGACTCCAAGCAAAGAACAAACAGAAAAATAAAGCAAAATTAAGAGATATATCTGGCAGAGAATTTACAACACATGCATCAGATATATATATACATACAAGCTTTGTTTTAATGCAAGAAATAGTCTGAAATAGAAGCAGAAATGAAATAACCACAAAATTACTTCTCTGTCTTCTTCTGTTTTAGCTTGTCTTCTGGTGCTTTATCTCCTGGCTTTTTGAAAATGATTTCCCTATTAGGATCTGAAGCTTGAGCCTTGGTCATAGTCATGTCAGCTGCCCCTATGATGTTCAGTGAAGTGGCTCTGGGGACAACTGCTTCTGGGTGAAGATGCATGTACTCATCAACATTAAGTAGCTTGTTTGCTTTCCCAAATCTCTTTAGCTCATCTCTCCTGTACTAAGACATAGTAGTTAAGCCTGTTGTGTCCTTGCCTTCAGCTTTAGCTTTGTTGATTAAAGATAAGCCAATGATTTCTTGGAACCTTGCCATTCTGGCTATGTTGGCTGTTTCTGGATCTTCAGGAGGAGAATAGGTCCTTTCAGCTTCATGTTCCTTAGATTCCTGGTGCTACTGCTGCTGTTGTTGATGGTGTTGTCTGCCTGAAGATGGTGGCCTTATATGACTACCACCAGAAGATCTCCCTGTTTGCCTCTGATAAGTTTGAATAGGGGCAGATCTCTGATAGCCAGAGTTAGAGGCACCTGCTGCTAGAGGAGGAGGAGGAGGATCCTTTCTGTATCTATGAACTGGGGGAGGAGAGTATCTCCTACTCCTCTTCTTCTCTTTTTGCTGGTTCTTTGATAGCCACATCCATGCAGACATCCCTTTGTAAGGAGCAATATTGTGCAGAATATAGTATGGAGTGTCTGCAATGGGATTAGGCTTGGGAGCAGGAGGAGGAGGAGCCTTCCTTTTCTTAGAAAGAAACTTCTTTTTCTTTTTAGCAGCCTCCTCATATGATTCATCATCATCATCATCTTCATCAGAACCTGAACTGTGAGGATTGTCATACAGAGCATTCAACTTCCTCAGAGTTTCATCAGAAATGATAAGAGGTTTTTCTTGAGGGGGGATAGAAGGTTCAGAGGGTGAGGGTTCAACAGTAGTAGAGACAGAGCTTTCAGCTACTGTCTTGTTCTCTTCTTCAATGTCTGACAGAATGAGCTCATCCAGATCAGGCATGGGAGAATCATCCATGACAAAATCTAGGACAGGGCAGATTTCTGGAATAGACACAGGAATTGGAACAGCAGTAGGAGCAGCAAAGGTGTCACAAAGTTGCTTGGCAACTGCTGGACTAGCTGGAGAGGTATACTGGACAATAGCCAAATATGGCTTGGCAACCTCTACTAAAGGAAGCTTCAGCTTAGCAACCTCTACTGAAGGAAGCTTCATATATACAGGATCAAAGATATGAAGTATCTCAGATAAATTACCTGTGGGATTTATAAGGAAATCATCAGCAGTTGTTATTGTATCTATTGACTCATCAAAGCTAATGTCAGTGTCCATAAATTGAATAAAATCAATTATAGCTGTATCTGTAACTGCAACTGCATTATCAAGCACTGTATCAACTGTATCTGTATTCTCAACAACTGTATCTGTATCAACTATATCTGCATTATCAACTGTATCAACCTCTGTAGCTGCTGCACCAGCTTCATCATGGAGTATCTCCCCCTGCCTGGGTTCAGGAGAACCTAGAGCCAGGCCCCTGAATGAAGAGGGGGCAGCAGAAAGGGCTGTGATTTGTGCAGATAAAGAATTAATGGAATTCACCAGAGGTGTAATGGCCTCTGTGATGAGTGCTTGAATGAGAGGAGTCAGATGAGAAATGATGGAGGGAATGGTGGAGGAGATAGAAGCGGAGGAGGAAGGAAGAATATGTGGAGGGGATAATGGAGGGAGAACAATTTGTGGTTCAGTGGGTATTGTGTAGGATGGAGTAGTGGATAGGTGTGGGGGAAGAGGGGATTGAGGAGGTGAGGGAATATGTCTTTCAGTGGGGGAAACTGGAGTTGTACGGATATGTGCAAGATCAGGCGGTGGAGATTGATGTTGAGGAGGAGTCAATTGAGGTGCATGAGGAGTGGGAAGAGATTTGGGAGGTGGAATGGCCTCTTTAGTGTCAGGGTGGGGAGTGACCTTGACGGTCCTTGTGCTCTCAGAAGCATTGATGGAGGAGGAGGAACCCCTGGAGGGTTTGATGATTGTCCTCTCCCATCTGCCAAACAAGGCGCAAGTGAGGCGCTTGCTGGCATTGATGAATGTGGTCGGAGAGACCAAACAATCACTGGCCTTTTCCTGGAGGAAAATCCCCAGGATTCAGCCGTAGCAGACTTCCTTCTTGCTTGTTTTCTTCTTATTAGGTCAAAGAAGACCATGCCCCAGTCGACCTGTCGTTTGTTGAGCACTGCGCACATAATCAGGAATTGATGGCGAGTGATATAGTCATGTGCCGAGTGCTTGCCCATCAGAATTTTTCCTACAATGTCGGCCAAAAATTGATAGGCGACAGACAGTTGCTTCTTCAGAAGCTTATTAGGGTTGCTGCCGGAGAAACCCATTACTTTCAACATATCATAATATTCCTCAGCGTCCATTTCTAAGTTGTCTTCACCATTGATCAGTCCAAAAATTTCAGAGAGTACTGCTGGAGACATGGAAACGGCAGTGTTTCCAATATGTCCGGTCAGATTGCCGTCTTCAGAAACGGTGGCAGTGTACACCCATTTTCTTATCTCGGTTGAGTGTAGCTTGATGCTGCGAGTCATGAAGTCCTTGAGATGCAATTCTTCAAGTAATTCCAGTATATAAAGAAAAATTGGATCGCAATGTTGGAAAGACTCAAAATCCATGGAGAATGCTGCATCAAACTTCATCGTCACAAGTGCTCCTGGAGGAATCGCCATTAATGACCTGCAAAGAAAATCACAGAGAAAACAACGATCAAGAGCAAAGGAACTGAAAGCGCGGGACGGAGGTCGAAGAAAACCTAGATATAAGATTTTCAGAATATGAATCGACAAGCTCCGTTCAACGAAAAGAAACAGTTCTTCGAACTGAGGTCGACGAAATAAGTTAGAGGTGAGTAGTTCGTCGAACTCATTTAGAAGAATTGAAAACAGTTCGTCGAACTCCATTCGACGAAATGGTTTCTGAAGCAAGGTTCGTCGATCTACGGTCGACGAAAATTGTTTCCACACAGAGAATTTGTCGGACTCCGTTCGACGAGAATCTCTCAAACTTTCCCTAATTCGTCGAACTCCGTTCGACGAACTCTGGAAAATTCGTCGAATGCAGACAGAAATTAATTCAACTGTTCTCCATTAAGCATTCCCAGTTGATTTATAAAGAACAAATGGGTTTTCTCATCTAAAGGTTTGGTGAAAATATCTGCTCTCTGTAAATCAGTAGGAATATGAATCAAGTTAATCTTCTTTTTGTCTACATTATCTCTAATGAAATGATGTCTTATTTCAATATGTTTAGTTCTAGAATGATGAACTAGATTCTGAGCTATAGCAATAACACTAGTATTATCACAGAATAAGGTTGAATTATTTAAGTTGATACCATAATCTAGGAGCTGGTTTTGTATCCATAGCATCTATGAACAGCAGCTGCCAGCAGCCATATACTCTGCCTCAGTAGTTGATGTAGACACAAATGTCTGCTTTTTGCAAAACCATGAGACAAGTCTCATACCCAGGAACTGGCAAGTTCTAGAGGTACTTTTCCTGTCCACTCTACATCCAGCATAGTCAGCATCTGAGTATCCAGATAACTCAAATTCTGACTCTACAGGATACCAGAGTCCTAAACTAGGACAACTCTTTATATATCTCAAAATTCTTTTTAGAAAAATAAGATGAGATTCTTTAGGATTCACTTGGAATCTAGCACAAAGGCATGTGGCAAACATTATGTCGGGCCTGCTAGCTGTTAAGTATAATAGGGATCCAACAATGGCCCAATAAAGTTTCTGATCTACAAGTTTCCCTGCTGCATCAGAATCCACAACAGCATTGGTAGCCATAGGTGTTTTCATTCCTGAGGCATCACCCATCCCAAACTTTTTAATAAGCTCTTTAGCATACTTAGATTGTGAGAGGAAGATACCATCAGGGAGCTGCTTCACTTGGAGACCAAGGAAGTAGGAAAGCTCACCCATGCTACTCATCTCAAATTTGGAATGCATGAGGTCAGCAAACCTCTTGCACAATTTGGGATCAGTAGACCCAAAATAATGTCATCCACATATATTTGTACTAATAAGATTTGGTCCTTATGATGTCTAGTGAAAAGGGTTTTATTTATGGTTCCTCTTGTGAATTTATGCTCTAAAAGAAAGCTTGCTAAGGTCTCATACCAAGCTCTTGGAGCTTGCTTTAAACCATAGAGAGCTTAATGCAATTTGTAAACATAAGAGGGTTGAGTTAGAGAGATAAAACCTGGAGGTTGTTCTACATAAATCTCTTCTTGAAGTGCACCATTCAGAAAGGCACTCTTAACATCCATCTGGAATACTTTGAACTTTTTGTATGCTGCATAGCCTAGGAATATTCTAATGGCCTCCAACCTTTCAACAGGGGCAAAGGTTTGGTCATATTCTATTCCTTCCTCTTGTCTATATCCTTGAGCAACCAGTCTAGCCTTGTTTCTTACTATGTTCTCTTGTGCATCCAATTTGTTCCTATAGACCCATTTGGTTCCAATAACTGGGTAGTTATGGGGTCTTGGAACCAAATCCCAATCTCTACATCTCTCAAATTGATTTAGTTCCTCTTGCATTGCACGAATCCAGTGGGGATCTTGCTCAGCTTCATGGGTTGTGAGAGGTTCAATTTGAGAGAGAAAACGAGCATGCATCAAGTCTTGATTGAGCTGATGTCTTGTCTGTACACCAACTGAAATGTCTCCAATCACTTGAGATCTGGGGTGATCTCTAAGTGTGACAAGATTAGTTGGTGGAGTTGGTTGAGCAACAGCTTCTGTAAATAATTCCTCTTGAGGAATGGTACTGGCTGTTGATGGAAGTTCAGTTACTTCCTCTTGGACTTCTTTTTCACTATCTTCAGCAGCCTGTGGAGTGGGATGAGTTGGAACCTCTTGTGTAAGGTTTAGTCCATCCATAGACTCACACATTCGTGAAACCTACAAAAGAATATTGGTAGAAATGTCTTTCTCCTTATAAGACATGTTAGCTTCATCAAAAGACATATGGACAGATTCTTCAATTTTAAGGGATGATTTATTGAAAACCCTATAGGCCTTGCTTACTTGGGAATTTCCTAGAAAGATCCCTTCTTCAGCCGTAGCCTCAAATTTTCTAATGTATCTTTTGTTATTAGTGTGGATGTAACATATGCAACCAAAAACTTTAAAGTAAGTGATTTTAGGTTTCTTTTCTTTAAGTAATTCATAGGGGGTCTTATGTTTTAGTTTATGTATAAGACATCTGTTCAGGACATAGTTAGCTGTGTTTACAGCTTCTGCCCAAAAGGAGAGAGGCATGTAAGCATCTGCTAACAATGTACCTGCAGCTTCAATGAGTGTCCTATTTTTCCTTTCAGCAACCCCATTTTGTTGGGGAGTTCTAGGAGTTGAGAAGCACTACATGATACCTTCCTTCTCACAGAACTCATGCATAAGAAGAGACTCAAACTCTATGCCATGATCACTTCTGATCAATGCAACATGAGTAGAGAACTCAATTTGTATGGTCCTGAGAAAATCTGTAAGAACTTTGAATGTATCTGACTTAGCTCTCAGAAAGGCTACCCAACTGAATCTGGAGAAATCATCAACAATGACTAAGGTGTAAGACTTCCCACCTAGGCTTTGTACTGCAATGGGTCCAAAAAGATCCACATGAAGCAGATACAATATCCTAGGTGAATCACTTTTATTAATGGATTTGAAACTAGTTTTAGTTTGCTTGCCTAGTTGACAAGCCCTGCATAGGCTTTCCTTCTTGTAGGGACTAGAAGGTAAACCTCTAACAAGGTTGTCTTTAGATAAACTAGATATGTTCTTAAGGTTTACATGTCCTAGCCTTTTGTGCCATAACTCATTTTGGTTACTTGTGATATTGAGTAAACAAATATTAGTTGTGGCAGAAATGAAATATACTAAATATATGTTTCCTTATCTATGTCCAATTAAAACAGTTTGGTTTTTATCATTTATAATAAAGCAAGAGGTAGAGTTGAAATGTACCTGATAACCTTCATCACATAATTGACTTATGGATATAAGGTTATGTTTAAGTCCTCTTACATATGTCACCTTTTTGAAGGTCACTGCTCCAATGCTTGCCCTTCCATATCCTTCTGACTGACCACTCTTTGAGTCTCCAAATATCACCTTTGGTCCTAGCTTGGACTTATAGCTGGAGAGATTTGCTTTGCTGCCAGTCATGTGCTTGGAGTAGCCACTGTCCAGGTACCAGGTCTGACTTAACCTTTGACAGCTTTTCACCTGCACCTGCATTAAAAAATAAAGCTCAATTGTTCTTGACACAGGTTACCTTGGGTCGTTGGTTTGGCTGAAAAGTAAAACTAGAAATGACTGATAAGGCAGGTTGAGACTTATACCCTAGAGGGTGATATCTCCTAGGTGAGATTATCCAATCAGCTACTAGATTAAATATCTTGTTAGCTGCTTTAAAATTTCTATAGAAGAAATGATTTATATTTGGTCGTTCTCGGATCGACGAATTATTGTGAGTTCGTCGACCAGAGTTCGACGAATGGGGATGAGATCGTCGACCTCCACTCAGAGAATGACCATGGTCATTTTCTGCATCCCACGTTCATCGACCTCTACTCGACGAACCATACATAGTTCTTCGATCGCAGTAGGACAAATAATTATTTCTGAAGTTTCCGTTCAGCGTTCGTCGATCGGGGTTCGACGAACTTGCAGGATTTCGTCGATCTAAGTTCGATGAATTCTGTTGAACTTGGTGTTTAACAGCTTTCTTCTATTTTCTATTTCTATTGTCTAGGGGATTTGACTTGTTTTCTAACATGGGTTTTTCAATTAGTTTCTCTTTACCTTTAGCAGTGATAAACTTTATGGGAGTAGAAAGTCTATTCTTCTTTATTATGGGGGGTAAACCTGATGAATCACCCAAGCCCATCCTGTCATTTAATCTGGCATTTACTGTGCTTGTGATATCCATCAGCTTGAGGCTTCTCCCATTGAGAGACTTCTCAAGTTGTTTTGCCTCACATAATTCAGATTTTCACTTGATTATTTGTTCATTAGCTAGAGTCAATTGATCAGTTAGTTGTCTATTTTCTGTGCTGACAGATTCAAGGTTTTCTAGTCTAGTCCTCAAGGTTTTTATTTCTTTCTCTGAGTTTATTAGATCCATGCACATAGTTTTAAATTCTACTTTAAATAAGTCAGAATTGAAATCAAAACTAGAAATCACCTGATCAGCCTCTGAGTCTGAGGCACCTTCATCTTCAGAATCCTCTTCTGATCCACAGTTGCTTCTGGCGGCATCTATTGCCATTAGGCATACCTCCTTGGATCTGGCTTCTTCCTCTTCTTCACTGGAGCTGGAGGAGGATGTTTCCTCTTCTGTGTCACTCCAGGACTCAGCAACAAATCCTTTGTCTTTCCTTTTATATTTGTTGGAGGAGGGTCTGCCGCTTTGTTTTCTTCTGGAATCCTTGTCCCTGCCCTTGTCCTTTTTCTGATTCTCTGGGCATTCTGAAATATAGTGCCCAGGCTTTCTGCATCCAAAACACACAACCTCCTTAGTTGGTGTCTTGTCATATTTGGGCTTATCATCCTGCCTGGATGATTGTCTTCTAAAGTCCTTTCTGGCCATTTTGTAGAATCTTTTGGAAAAAAGATTCATTAACTCCTCATTGGATGTAGATGTTTCATTGTCTTCAGAAGCTTTGAAGGCCAAGCTGTGCTCCTTCCTAACTAGGGTAGTTGCCTTCTGTTCTGCTGCCTCTCTTGATTTAACAAGCTTCTCATATGACTTCAGCTTGCCTAACAGAGATTCTGTTAAAATCTCATTGAGGCTTCTGGCTTCTTTGATTGGCCAGATTCTGGAATCCCATGAACTGGGGAAACACATCAGTATCTTGTCATTCACCTCAGTTAAGGTGATGTCCTTGTCAAGAGTCTTGAGTTCACTGATGATTGAACTTAATCTATTGTACATCTCAGCCACAGATTCTGTCTCATCCTTTTTGAAATTCTCATAGAGAGAAATGAGACTGGATCTCCTATCCTTTCTTTCATCAGCTGAGCCTGCTACCATTTGATTGAGAGAGTCCCAAATGTCCTTGGCTAAGGTGCACTCAGGCACCTTCTGAAATATGTCATCTGACATTATTTGGGCCAGAATATTCATAGCCTTTGCATCAGCCATCTTGGCTTTCTTATATGCTTCAATATTATCTGGAGGTGGTACTGCACTCAGATTAGTTGATGTGCTGGCAAAAGTTGTAGGAGCTGGAGGAACACCTGTTGAAATGACAGAAAAAATATCCTCATCAATGCAGTTCATATATAATCTAATTCTTGCCTTCCAGATGGCAAACTTATTAAGATTGCACACTGGAGGTCTGATGCTTGTATAATCCTTGTTTTGGGCCATGTCTGTGAGAAGGATAAGTCCAATAACAGAATAAAAACAAACAGATCTAACTAAAGGATCTTTGGGTTCAGGTGTTAGCCTGTACAACCAATCAGGTATGGTAATTTGACCAACCTGGAAGATGTGGTATTATTAACCAACCTCGCTTTGATACCAATTGAAAGTTCAGGAGGTATGCTTGATACCACCTGAAGGTGTTAGTTAGATCAGATATACTCTAGAGGAGGGGTGAATAGAGTATGTTGGTGATTTTAAAACTTTTACAACTGTTGTTGTATTTTAGGTGTGTGTGTAGTGAAACAAATACAATAAACCAAGATGCAGCAACTATCTAATCACAGCACATTCACAGAGCAAGGCCAGAAAACAAAAAAAAAGAAAGCAACCAGACGACACAAGAATTTTATAGTGATTCCCCAAATCTGGGTAGTCCACTCTTCTACCACCCTGGTAGGAATCCACTGCAGGAAGAGGTTGATCAGGTGTCCTGGCACCAATGGGGTTTTGATCAGGTTCCCAAAAACCAAACCCTCAAGTCTTTTGGAGGGAGACTTGCAACCAGAATAATTTTGAAGGGAATTAAAACCCTATACAGAGGTGGAGTGAGAGGGTGATGAGGTCTTCTCTTTCTCAAGTCAAATGAGAAGACTTGTGGATTGTTGTTTAGCAGCTTTGCTCCCCCTGGGATATAGAATGAATCAGGAAGATTGCTGGAGCACTGCTTCAGGGTCATAGGTCTTCAAAGACCTAGATTTCCTGGTCCAGAGAAAGTCTCCAGGAAATTCTTGTGACTGATATGAATGTATTGTCTTTGAAGTTATCCTGAGTAAAAGCAGATGAAGAAGACTCTTGATATTGATGTAGTGTTCTTCTTCTTCTTCATCTTGATCAGTTTCTCTCTGGGCCAAGAATGAATTCCTTTTTCTGTGTTGTCTGAATCACTGTCTGTCTTTTTTGCTTTGTTGTGGTATATCTCTATATTACTTGCTCTTTCTGTATCTCTCAATATCTCATAAGAAACATTCGAATTTTGAATATAGAGCAGTAATGGCAGACGGTCTGGAAAGGAAGTAGCAATTAATTATTTCCCTAACTGTTTTCATGGGAAAATGGTATGTAATAATCCAGGATTAACTTCGCATTCTTACGTTAGTATTCTGGGAAAAACTGCCATTAAATGTTTCAGGAATCAGGCCATGGAATGAGATGGGAACGGAAGAAGACTTAGTCTGGAATCGTCGACCGAAGAACATAATTCGTCGAACTGAGTTTGAGTTCGTCGAGCTGAGCCTGAGTTCGTCGAGCTGGGCTGAGTTCGTCGAGCTGGGCTGAGTTCGTCGAGCTGACAGTCTTCATTCGTTGATCAGAGAATCTTCAATATCAGACAAACATTATTCGTTGAGCAGAGAACTAAATTCGTCGAGCTGAGAACCAAATTCGTCGACCTGAGAAAAGTTCTGGACTAAGACGAAATACTCTGCATCTGCTGAAATGCTGTGTCGACACAAATTGGTGTCGACAGATTGATCTTGGTGTCGACACAAATCCTCTGGTGTCGACATAAGCTGGTGTCGACTGAAATCCTGGTGTAAACATAAGCAGGTGTCGACTGAAATCCTGGTGTTGACACAAATCGTCGGGTGTCGACTCAAACCCTAAGTGTCGACACAGATTCTCTGAGTACGAAAATCGTCGAGTAGAGATTAGCATTCGTCGACCTGAGAAGCTGTGAACTTGAGGTCCAAGTTCGTCGAGCTCAGAATATAATTCGTCGACCGAAGCACGAAGCTGGACTTAGAGAAATTCTGAATTAGTCCTGATAAGCTTGAGGTAGAATCCCGGTGTTCGTCGAGCAAAGAACATAGTTCGTCGAGCTCAGCACTTCGAATTGTCTCACGATCGTCGAGCGCAGAACTCCCTTCGTCGAGCTGAGTTCGACGAACGTCGAACTCATTTCACTTAGTCTGAAAAACTGATAGATCTG
This sequence comes from Platanthera guangdongensis, assembly GCA_039583875.1. Lineage (NCBI taxonomy): Eukaryota > Viridiplantae > Streptophyta > Magnoliopsida > Asparagales > Orchidaceae > Platanthera > Platanthera guangdongensis. The sequence goes on along the minus strand of CM077155.1, from coordinate 114,476,821 downwards.
GAGTTCCTGATGGTGTTGAAGAAGGCTGGTCCATCTGAAGTTGAGATAGAGGACTGTCCTAGACTCTAGGACAAAAAATTGACCCAGACTATACATGATGGGTCACATCCTAAGTCAGTGGACCTAGCCTAAATCAACTAGGGATCCAACATCCTTCTTTTGAACCATTTTGTATAAGGTGTTGTGCTGCTGGAATGCTTTCAAGGGTTATGTAAGGAATATTTTCTCCCCCTCTCCTTAGCTTTTATTTTCGTGTCATTGTAACTCATCTTTTTATTTAATGAAATGTGTTTTTCTTCTCATATATTGCCTTTGGAATGGATCTATGCAACTCACACCTTATGCAATCTTATTTATTTTTGTTTTAACTTAGTTTTTTTCATCTTTTTAATACGCGTGTGTGTGTATGAGAGTAAATGTTATATTTTGATATTTTTGGATAAGTAGTTGTTATGTTTTCATTTCATTAGCTTTTGATGGCTTAGGATTTTTATAGTTTCTATTTCATTCCTTTAAATCTGTAAAAGGGTTTTCAAAGTGTCTTTCCTTTTTTTAACTTAGTTTTTTTTCGTTTTATTTCGTAAAACTTTTTCGTTCTTTTTCTTTATTTACACTTTTTTACCACTTTTAAGGAGTTATAGGAATGATAATATAGTCGTTTTAGTTTTTCGTGCACTTGCATTTTCACTTAAAACTTTTTGTCCATTTAATTTTTCTGTCGTCTTTTTACGCATTTCTACAGCATTCTAGCGGTAGAAATGTACTTGTTTTTATTTTTCGAGCACTTGCGTTTTCATTTTAATTTGCAAAACTTTCTTCCCGTTTAATTTTTCTTTTCACTTTTTACGCATTTCTACTGCATTCTAGCGGTAGAAATGCAGTCGTTTTAATTTTTTGATAGCTTAGTTTTTTTTTCAATTTCTGTTGTGTGCGCATTTATTTCCGCCTACTCGTTAAGAGTTAAATGGTGCAATGCTTTTATTTCATTTCTGTAGAGTGTGTGGAGTGTGTTTACTTTCCTGCAGTGTGCGTCTGTTTTCATTTATGTCGAGTGTGTGTGTGAGTTTTACTTTCTGTCGAGTGTGTGCTGTGTTGCATTTATTTAGTACTACTCGTTTGAGTAGGACCCGCTTTCTTTCTCCCGCCCACGCATTTGCGCCGGGACTCGCATTTTATGGCTTTCATTTCAGTCCTAGTCGTTTGAGTATAACTTGCAATTTTCTGCTTTCCTTTACTGCTTTCATTTTACTGCTTTCACTTTCCTGCTTTTTTTATCGCTTTCTTTATTGCTTTCCTCGCAAGCCGTCCCCATTCTGATGAGTGGCTAACCGTTCTTAGCCCTCAGTATCGAAGAGCATTGGGACAGATAAAATAGCTTAAAATAATTAAAGGTCTTTACTTTCTAATTAATTAAAATTACTTAAGGTTTGCCTAAAGTTTACGACGCGTAGTACCACACAATCGATTTGTGGGCCCTATTTCCGTAGTCCATATGCTATCGAGCCGAGAGGCCGTGCATATGGACCGATCACCCCTTAGTAAAGAGAGTTCCGCACTAACCCTCAAGAGAGGAGGCGCGCCAACTCAACCGGATTGGGTTCCCCACCCAATAGCTGGGTTCTTAGCGTAATGCGGGCGTTAAGAGGAATCCTTCGTCGGACTAACGTTCGGTCGAATAGTCTTAGCGTTCAGGTGAGCTCATTCTAGTGGAACCTTCACGGCCAAGTCTCCGCCTTAATTAATTAGAAATTTAGGAGATCTTTTTATTAAAAGTCTATTTTAGTTCGAATTTAATTCGGTGACATCGAGCTAAGCTCTTCACCGACTCCACCTTCAAGCTTTCTTTTTATGCATTCATTTTTTGTTTTCTGTCTTTTTATTATATATAAAATATTACCGAACAAGTAATTATCGGTCAAATAATAGTCCCCTCCAGGGAAGAGTAGAAATAATCGAACCGACCCCGAGAACAATACGACCTCGATAATCCACCCGGAATATCTTGTACTACTCACGATAGGTGCACTTGCCTCCTTTTGTTAAAACTCGATCACATCTTTTTATATCCAAATAAATAGATACGCGCGCCCCGTTTTCTTAAATAAAAACCAATCCGCCTTTAATTAAATAAAACCACTGGTGCGCCGCGTGAACTAAATTAATTTTTGGAGTTTTAACCGCATTAAGTTTTCGGACTTGATGCGAAAATATCAATCAGTACCATGGATGACTCAATATTCCAAAATCTGATTCACTATAAAACCTCCAAGGAGATGTGGGACACATTGATAGTCTACATGGAGGGATCAGAAGAAGTTAGGCAAGATAAAAAGTCCATGCTTAATCAGGAATATAAGAGCTTTAGACAAAGTAAATCAGACAGCATCACTGAGTGTTATAAGAAGTTCTTCAGAATTGTGAATGAACTAATGTCATATTTAAGGGTCTTTAGTATATATGAGTTGAATGATAAATTCCTTAGATCTCTGACTAAGGATTGGGACACCAAGATCTGTGCCATCAGGGAAGTGGACAGACTGGCAGAAATCTCTCCTCCAACAATATTTGGCAAATTGCTTTCTTATGAAATGCAACTCATGTACAGAAAGGAGGAAGAGAAAAGTACTAAAGTTGACCATAGAGAAAAGTCAGTGGCCTCAAGGCAGAAGCCATAAGAAAGGACAGGAGGATATCTCCATCTCCTTCTAAGAAAGCTGCAGAAGTGATCTCTAAAAGTTCTGATAGTCACACTTCAGACAACAATACTTCTGATGAGGACTTTGCTGTATTCACAAGGCAGTTTCAGAACTTTTTGAAGAAGGAGCAGTGGAGAACTAAGCCATCCTCTTCTCAGTCCAAGGATGAATATTATCAGAAAAGAAAGTCATCTAGAAAGGAGAAGAGTAGGTCAAAACTTAGCAAAACAACAACTTCAAAGATTGTGTGTTATTGCTGCAACAGACCTGGACATATAGTAGCTGACTGTCCAGACAAAAGAAAGGAATCTGTAGATAAGAAGAAGTCTCAGTATAAGAATAAGAAGGAGAAATCCTTGGTAGCAAAGAAAGAGAAAAGCTGGACAGATCCATCATCTTCAGATTCTGTATCTGATGCTGAAGTTTATATTGGTCTGTTTGCAACAGAAGAAGAGACTGAGTTCTAGCAAATACTGGACTCAGTAAATGGAACTGAAGATCATCAGTGCAAAGGGCTGATGGCCCTGACTGATGAAGATCACTGCCAGGATCATCCTGTTCCATTATGGTAAAAAGTTTATCTGAAGACTCTGATTATTACACAGGCTCAGAATCAGAAGCATCTACATTAAAAGATGTGGATGGATCTGAATCTGGAGGTGATATTCATCAACTTATAGATGAATATAGTGATTTGCTGCAGGCATTTAACAGATGCAAAAACCTGACTAAAATTCAGGCTAAGGAAATTGCAGCTCTTAAGTTGGCTGTATCTGATTCAGAAAAGCTGCTGGATCAGAAGATGAATGAGATTGCCAAGCTAAAAAACATAATAGTTATTCAGATGGGAACAATCACATTCAAGAGTGATCAAATCAAAAGTCTTGAAGTCAGACTTTAGAAGGAAAAGGATCTAGTGGCTAGTTTCTCTAAGCCAAAATCTGTCCTACCCTTAATTGATGGCTTTGTGTCTCAAAAGGGTAAGGCGGGATTGGGTTTTAAGGGAAATACTAGGGCAGCTAATTCCAAAAGGAAAAAGAAAGCCCCAGTTAAGCCACTTATCTTCAATCCCCCTATTGCTCTCAGAAAAGTGCAACAGCCTAGCAAGAGATATGATCATGATATCATACATGGTCATGGTAAGTCAGACACTTTGAATGACAAGAGGTCTCCAGCACTCAAACAAAGAAACACTGTACCTACAGTATTAAGAACAGCTGAAAGCAAAGTTGTTAAAGATGTACCTAAACAGAGGTATAATAGATTTGAGTGATGGTGTTGTGGCAAGGTGGGACACGTTGCCATTGACTATTGGCACAACACTATTGTCAGGACGAATGTCAGCTTACCTGGAAGAAGGGATGCTACAAATTATGCTAAATTTCGGTCTAACCTGAACCAAGGACCCAATAACAAGTTGGGTTCTAAGGTTAAGTAATTATTTGTTACAGATAAGTCTAAGTGGCCATTCCCTTTATGGTACTTGGACAGTGGATGTTCCAGACATATGACTGGAATAAGAGGATTACTGAAGGACTACTCATCCATATTGAATGGACCTAAAGTAATCTTTGGTGGTTCTGAAAAAGGAATCATCAAAGGTTTTGGTAACATTTCTAACAGCTCAATTACTATCAATCAAGTGTCTTTTGTGAAGGGTTTGAAACATAACTTGATAAGCATAAGTCAACTGAGTGATCTTGGATATGACATTTCATTCATTAAGAATGGTTATCATATTAAAAGGTCAAGTGATCAGAAGATCATGTTGACTGGTTATAGGAAAGGAAATGTGTATTGCCTAAACTTTGTGAATGAGAATAAAGATTCTCCTATTTATCTTGTAGCTGATGAGAAAGCCTCTCATTATGTTAAATGGCACAAGAGGCTAGCTCATGTTAATTACAAGACTATTGGTCAACTCTTTGATAAAGAGTTAGTGAGGAATGGTCCTCAAGTTAAGTTCATCAAGGATGGAATATGCTTAGCTTGTCAAAAAGGCAAGCAGACTAGATCCTCCTTTCATAGCCTAGAAACCAAAGACTCGGTGAGGTATTTATATCTCTTGCATATGGATTTATTTGGTCCAATGCCAGTTCAGAGCCTAGGTAGGAAAGTATACACATTTGTGGTTGTAGATGACTATTCTAGATTTTCAAGGGTTTTCTTTCTGAGGCCGAAATCTAAAACCCCAACTATTTTCTGCAACTTTGGTTAGCAAATTCAGAATGAACTAAACAATTCAGTGGTCAAAATCTGAAGTGACCATGAAACTGAATTTTAATCTGAAAATATGATAAAGTTGTGTGAAGAATTTGTGATTCATCAGGAATTCTCCTCACCTAGAAGTCCTCAGCAAAATGGAAATGCTGAAAGAAAGAATAGCACTCTCATTGAGGAAGGTAGAACTCTATTGAGTGACACTTCTCTCCCAGAATATTTCTGGGCTGAGGCAGTAAACACTACATGTCATGTGCTCAATAGGTCTTCAATCACTAAGAGCCACAAAAAGACACCCTATGAGGTTATGAAAGGCAGGAAACCAAACTTATCCTATTTTAGGATCTTTGGTTGCAAGTGCTATGTGCTTAACAATGACAAGTCTTACCTGACAAAGTTTGCTGCCAAATCACAAGATGGGATATTTGTTGGGTACAACAACAATAGTAAGGCATATAGAGTCCTTAACATGACTACACAAGTTGTAGAAGAGTCTGTTCATGTTATATTTGATGAATCAACACTTATTAACAGTGAGTTGCCTAGTAGTTCATGTAGCTCTATTGGTATAAAAGAGAAGATGGACATGCTGACTATCAAAGAAGATCAAACTGTTAGGCTGGATGAAGATAAAGATGCTTGCTGTCCAGGGGGAGAACAAGTATCTAAGGATGAAGAAGACATTGAAGTACAGCAGAATGAAGAAAATGGAGAAAGTCAAACTGCAGACAGACTTCCTCCAGCAGTTAGATATTTAAAGGATCATCCTGTACACCAGATTATTGGTGATCCTTGACAAGGGGTTCAAACTAGAAGCAGGATCTTGAACACTGTACTATGCTCAAGCTTCTTGTCTCAACATCAACCTAAAAGATTTGAAGAAGTTATACAAGACCCACACTGGATTGATGCTATGCAGGAGGAGTTAAATCAATTCAGGAGATGCAAGGTCTGGAAGTTAGTTCATAAACCAAAAGACCACAATGTCATAGGGACTAAGTGGATCTTCAGGAATAAGCTAGATGAGAGTGGGATCATAATTAAGAATAAGGCAAGGCTGGTTGCCAAAGGATACAGGAGGAAAGAGGGCATAGACTTCGATCAAACATTTGCCCCTGTGGAAAGGTTGGAACCAATCAGGCTATTTTTAGCATATGCAGCTTATCAGGGTTTCAAAGTGTTCCAAATGGATGTTAAGTCAGCATTCCTGAATGGAGACTTAAAGGAGGAAGTCCATGTAGAACAGCTATCAGGTTTTATTGATCCATTCTATCCTAATTATGTGTATAGGCTTAGAAAAGCACTATATGGTTTGAAACAAGCCCCAAGGGCTTGGTATGAAACCTTGCCTACTTTCCTCATCGAGAACAAATTCTCAAGGGGGAAAATAGACAAAACTCTATTCCTTAGGGAATCCAAAGGGAATATAATTCTAGTCCAGATATATGTTGATGACATAAAATTTGGTTCTACTGAAAACAACCTTTGTAGGAAGTTTGCTAAACTTATGCAAGGGAAGTTTGAGATGAGCAGCATGGGAGAACTTAAGTTCTTCTTGGGACTCCAAGTAAGACAGACTAATGATGGCCTGTTCATATCCCAGTCTAAGTTCACCCAGGAGTTAATTAAGAAGTATGGTATGGAGTCATCCACTACCATGAGAACTCCAATGGGGACAAGTATGTCTCTAAGCAAAGATGATGTCGGAAAACCTATAGACGAGTCTTTGTATAGAGGGATATTTGGCTCCATCCTTTATCTGACTGCTAGTAGACCTGACATCATGTTGCTACATGTGTCAGTGCTAGGTATCAATCCTGCCCAAAAGAATCTCATTATACTGCTATTAAGAGGATTTTGAGATACCTTAATGGCACACCTAATCTAGGCCTTTGGTACCCTAAGAATAGAGATTTTCTACTGACTGGATATTCAGATGCAGACTTTGCAGGATGCAAAGAAGATAGAAATATCACAACTGGCACCTGTCAATTTCTAGGAGGAAGGTTTGTGTCATGGAGCTGTAAGAAGCAGACTAGTGTGGCAATCTCCACAGCTGAGTCTGAGTATGTAGCTGCAGGGAGCTGCTGTGCACAGCTGTTGTGGATACAACATCAGCTTAAAGATTATGGTATCCAGGTAAGTAGAACCCCATTATTCTGTGATTCTTCAAGTTCTATTTCTATTACTCATAATCATGTTTCTCATAGTGGAACAAAGCATATAGAAATAAGATTTCATTTTCTTAGGGATCATGTAGAAAAAGAGGATATATGTTTAGAATTTGTCAATACAAGTTTTCAAATTGCTGACATGTTCACCAAGCCCTTGGATGAAACTAAATTCAATAATTTTAAAATTGAATTAGGTATGCTGAACATAGTATAGATTGACAAATTTGTCTAAGTAATTTTGTGTCAATACAAAAAGAGGTCTGTGTCGACACAGAGAAATTGTGTCGACACATCTAGAAAATTGGTGTTGATACTTCAAAGGAGTTGTGTCGACACCTCCAGAAGTTATGTCGACACTTAGAATTAGTGTCGACACATAATTTCTGTTAATATAATAAGTATGTCTGTGTCGACACATCATCACTTGGTGTCGACACATAGGGGTCAACACTTCTGTCGAGACATTAGCTGTCTGTGTCGACACCATCTCAACAGTGTCGACACATTAAGTAACTTTTGACGCGTCTTTTGACCTTCTATGTTTAGACATCTATATATAGGTCAAGAACAAACCCTGTCGACACGCTCTCTAGATTTTTGTTGAGACTAGATTCTTGTGTCGACAAACTCTCTCTTCTCCATTTAAGATTTCTCACCATCCCAGTGGCGCTGAAACTTGACAAAAACGTGAACGAGGGATATGAACTAGTACGGAATGCCTTGGCGATGCTGAACCGGCGATTAAAGCTGTGATAGCCCTAATTGCAGAAAATGGAATGGAGTATTTGACATCAGAACCTACAAAGATATGGAAGAAGGAAATCCTTGAGTTCTATGGAGCTGCAACTCAGGATTCGACTGGACTAAAGATTAAGTCTTCAGTTCATGGTAATAAAATCAAACTCACCATGAAGAGCATACGAAAAATTCTTCATCTGCCCAAAAATCAAGAAGACGAAGAAGTTACCTCATCCAAGACCAGGGAAGCACTCCAGTTGTGTGGATTAGATCCCACCAAGAAAATTGGATCATCCATGAATAAAAAAGGAATGAATGTGCAAGGAAAATTCCTTTCTGAAGTAGTTGGAAAAGTAATCTTATGTAAACCAGGTGGACATGATAGGGTGTCAGCCTACATGTTCAGCCTCATGACCAAGATTATCTAACAAAATCACCACCAATTAGTCTGCAATCATATATGAGAAGATTAGGGAAAGCATCAAGAAACCTAATCTGGGAAGGATATTAAGTTTATATTTGGCTGGAGTAATTCCAGAAGTGATGCAACAGACTGCTGGATCCAAGATCAATCACATGAGGAGAATGGATCTAAGGATAATCTCTAGATGGGATAGTGTGCTGGTAAAAGACATGGTTGATGAAGAGAGGCCAGAGAATACTGAGAAATCACCTGCTCAAGACTTTAGACTTGATGATCAGATGCAGGGGGAGCCTCATCTTGAGGAAGAGCCAACACACTTAGAAAGTGAAATGGCTAATCAAACTATTCTTGAGGTATTCCAAGAAGTTAATCAAACAATTTTCAATAATGAGTGTGAAACACTAATTGTGCCCTTGATTGATGCTGACTAGACCACTCAACTCAACACTCAAGCACATGATGTTATCATGAAGGATACATCTACAGCTACTGATGCTCCAGAGTTAGTGGTGCCTCCAGTCCATACTCAACAAGAGTTTACACTTGAAGAGTTATTCCCTGATATAGAGCAAGTCAGGACTGAGGGAGAGCAAGTCAGGACTGAGGGGGAGCAAGCTAATATTGAGGGGGAACAACCTAGGACTGAAACGGAATTGCCTCCTAGTCCTCAGGAAAGAGTTGATATTGCAAGTACCTCAGCTTTTGAGGATGAAGCAGAATCTCAAGCAAAGAAGAGAAAGCTGATGGGTTTCAGAAGAAGAAGAAGCCAAAGCTATAAAAAGTCATTGCAAACTGCTCCACAACCAGTTCCTGCACATGATTATAGCTCCTTGTTGGTATCTTTGCAAGTAAAGTTAGATTAACAAAGGATATTCATGGAGAAATATATGGATGAAACTCATAAAGATTTGCAATTCTCCTTGGCTCAAGATATCAAATCAATTAGATTTGAGGTAAACCAGAATAAGAGGGAGATGACAGATTGCTTCCATAAAGGAGGTAATGCTATAGTTTTTCTGGCAAAACAATAAGAAGGAATAAAGGCTAAAGTTGATGATATAGTGGTCAAGCAAGGTTATCTCCTTGAAAATCAAATTAGAATGAATGACAATCTGACTGAATCACATAATGTGATTGTTACAGAATTAAAGACTACTGCTACTGCCCTGACGGAGTCAAGGGATAAAGAGAAATCTGAGTTTGATAAGAAACTTCAAGAGGATTTAGGCACTTTCCAATCTGCACTTCAAGCCTCTCAGAAGATTATATCTGCTTAGCTTCACAAGTTTAAAGCCTATTATACAGAGGGAACAAATTTTCTGGATACTCAAACAGGTTCCAAAAGATTGATCTTAGAGATCATATTGAAAGAGAAGTCATAAAGGGGGAGAGGGTGATAGTCAATGCTAGCTCCGAGCATGCCAAATGGATAACAAATGCTGTTAGAGTAACTCTGGGATATCCACCCCTATGTGATGATGACAACATAGCTGAGTCAGGAATTCAAGCCGCAGGAAATGAAGGGGGTCAGCAAGACGTAGCTCAAATAATATATCCCCCTTTTAACTTTGAGCAAATTCAACACCTGGTTTACCAGATGTACAACCCTCCAGAGGGTAGTAAAAATGTTGTCATTCCGAAAGTAGAAATGTCAGAGGCAGCTTTGAATAAAGAGCAAGAAGCTCAACTTTCATAGAAAAGATTTAGAGAACAGGCAGAGTTGAAGCCTGATTTTGAACAATGGAGTCCTACTTCCAGGATGATTATATTGACTGCCTAGAAAGCTGTAAAGGACAAGACCCATGAAAGGGGCAAATGGTACACTGAGTAAGAATGACACAAATATGAAGCCAGGCAGGAAGCCATTCTTCAATATAGAAGGAAAGCAAAAGCTGGGAAGTTACCTACTAATGCTTTAGAGCCTAGCAAGTACTTCCCCAAGACTTTTCATTATTTTGAAGGGCAAAAGATAAGGGCTGAAGAACAAAAGAAGAAAGATCTGAAAGGCAAGAAGCCAGCTAAAGATACTGGAGCTCCAGTATAGGCCAAGATCCAGTCAGGCAAAGGCATAATCATCAAGGAGCCAGACCATCCTTAGAATAGATTAACTAGATTTTACAACAATGTAATCTTTAGTTGTTACAAAATTTTATGTAAACTAATTGTTGACAAACTTTTGATAGTTTAAACAAAATAATGAATCATGCTCACTGTGTTTGCATCATTCTATAATGATATACATGTTTTGTTTATATGTTACCCTATCATGTAATGTTTATATACATCATAATGTGTGTTTTTATAAATGGTGTATATTATTGACTATGAGTTATGACTTCTCCAAATAGGAGGAGATTGTTGGGTACATTGGAAAATGTGTACCAGATTTGGAGAAGCCTCACCCAACTCAGTGATATACATCAAGATGTATTTGATGTTGTTTTGAGTTTACATGTGCAGGATAAGAATATGCTGGAAAAGTTTCTAAGTCCATGAGTCGACACCAGAAGAAGTTGTGTCGACACTTGTGAAGACTTGTGTCGATACTTGAGAAAAGCTGTGTCGACACCTGGAGCCAATTGTGTCGACAGTTGGAAAAGCTGTGTCGACACCAGAAGGAATTGTGTCGACACACAGGACTTGTGTTGATATATAGAAAGTTCAGACTGCATCAACTGTGTCAACACACAGGACTTATGTCGACACACAGAAAGTTCAGTCGACATCAATTATGTCGACACACAGAAAGTTCAGTCGACATCAACTATGTCGACACACAGGACTTTTGTCGACACATAGAAAGTTCAGTCGACATCAACTGTGTCGACACACAGGGCTTGTGTCGACACACACATCATAATTCTTCAAAGTTAATTGTGCCAAGACAGGAAGTGACTGTGTCGACACACAGGACTTGTGTCGACATATTCATACAGAAGTTATATCTAGAAGAGTGTCGACACCATGAGAGCTGTGTCGACTCCACCAAGGATTGTGTCGACACTTAGTCTACTTATGTCGACACATGTGAAGTTCAGACTCAACATTTTGCTGACAGAGGCAAAGTTTCAAGAAGTGACTGGAGACTTGACAGCTGCAATTACCAACAGGTCTACTACAACTCTCAGATCTGTCAGAAGTTGGTTAGCAACCGGATTAGGCGGTAAACTTGGATGAAGTCTATATAAAAATAGATTCTATCAACAGAAAAGGGGAACACCACAACGAACAATAGACAAAAATAGAAGACGATGTACACAAGACAATTACAACAGAAGATCCAACATACACAAGAAAATCTAGTCAGAGATTTTCAAGTGGATCTAAGTGAAGAATTTCAAAAGTTCTTTAGAAGAATTTGTAGAGAGAGAGAGAGCTCCAACAATTCAAGTGAAGAAAGAGACTATCATCAACTAATATCTTAAGAGCAGATCCTGAACTATCTGCAAAGAAGAATTCAGATTGATCTCTGGGTTTCAAGATGGAAGCTGATTGAAGATCATCTTCAAGAAATTCAACCTTATTATGTTCAGATTCAAGAAGCTTTGAAGAAAGCCTAAGTCAGGTTGATTTCTGAGTAATCAAATTCTTCAAGAACTGATCAAGAAATCTTTCTACCCATTCTCTCTCAACTTGGGTGAAAGATAAAACTTATTCTATATCATTTTGTTCTAGAAGATCATTATTGATCTGAGTTGTAAGCCTACTTTATAAAGGCTGAGGTAGGAGATTTTCATCTCTGAGTTGTAGGCCTTGGGAATGCTGAGGTAGGGATGTGTGCCTGAGGTAGGAGATTTCATCTCTGAGCTGTAGGCCTTGGTGTAGGCTGAGGTAGGGCTTAAGTTCCTGAGTTATAGAGTGTGGACTCACTCTGAGTTGTAGGAATCTTGACTGGGTTCTGAGGTGTAAGATCTGTTGATCTGAGAAGGAAGGAAGAAGTGAGGCCGAATCTAGCACACTACTAGATAGGCGAAGGGGGAAAGTGGATGTACCCATCATTTGGGGAATCACTATAAATCTGTGTGCCATCTGTGATTGTGTGTGATTTTGTGATTTCTTTGATGTGGTAGCTGTAGAACTGATTGATTCTATTTGATTATCTGAATTAATATTCTGCCTTAGAGTAAAAAGGAATTGCACCTATTCACCCCCCCCCCCTCTAGGTGTTTAGGTGATCTTGAAACCAATTCTTTCACTAATCACGATAACTTATAGTATGCCCTAGTCTGAAATAGACCTCAGGTATGAACTTGGTTAAGATAAGGAGATACCTAAAGAGAATAAAGGAGGAGTATAACACGAGAATGACTACCTAAGCCATAAACTCAGGTTGCCCTGCGGTGCCTATGAAGGATTACTCAAACTGGTAGGACTGCTTTAAGGAGAATTTAGACCAATAATCCACTAGCACCACGACAAACACCGAGGATCGTAAAGGAATTCAAGTTTAGAAGAGACCCGGTTGGGATTGGGAACATTTTGACCCAGGTAAGGTTGTCGTAAATGTGACTCGGAGGGTTTAAAGCACGGACTATATCACCAGGTTTTAGGTTGGAACCCCAAGTCGAAGATTGATTCCCTAGGGATTGTGCACCCAGCTAAGATGGATATAACATGACAATATCGAAGATACTTAGCCCAAGGGAGGTAGAGGCATGTCTTTTGTTTATTGGGGGCTTATCTTTTAATTATTGGGGGATTGTCTTTTGTTTATTGGGCAAATTAGTTATTGACTTGGGTTTCACTTGGACCTCATCTAGAAAACTTTGGGTCGGTAATATAGTGAAATGGACGTAAACCGTATTCAATGCTACTCGGGCGTATTTGTAGGGATAAGAATCTTATTGTGAAGTGTAGTATTTATAGAGTCATTGTCTACCCATACAGACGAGAAATTTAATCACCGAAAGTTTGCTGTATCTTAGAACGTGTATCTCCCTGGAGTGAAGAAGGGCGTCATGAATTTTGTGACGTACGGTGAGGTCTGTCGCCCGATGAAGGTTAAGTGCAAGAATTTTTGGGAAACTATTACCATCACTGCCCGAGTTAGATTGGAAATTCGAGGATATAATTAGGGATTTTCATACATAGGATTCCTCATCCCCACTCCGGGCATAATTATAATTGGAACATCAATGATAGACTGGCTGAGGTAGCTGGGGTCACCCCAACCCGAAAGAAAACTCCCATGGGTGTTTCATAGGATTTGTGAGTAGTTGTTCGTAATCATGGCGTGCTCATTATGGTCGTGTCGAATCAGGATGGACAGTGTACGTCCAAGGATAGAAGATCAGTCCAGGCTTATCTGGGCTCGCGGCCGACATTCAACACGCCTCTCCACCCTCGTTCGGAGGTGCAAGATTCCACTTTCATGGATCTAGGACAAGGATCCAAAGGCACTCAACTCGGAATTTGTGAAGAACTCAGATACCCAGGTGTGACTGATTCGGTATAGGATGCTGGAGGCCCCGGGCAAACCGGCCAAATATTATGATACACGACATTGCCAAGTAGAGTTAAGGGTGGAGACTGTATATTCCTACGGATACGTCTGGTGCATGGAGTCTCGAGGGTACGTGGGCGGAAGAAGCTCAGTCCAAGGTATATGGGGCGTTACAGGATCCTAGAGCAGATCGACCCATTGGCTTACAGATTGGAGCTACCGCCAGAGTTAGTGGGTACGCATGATGTCTTCCATGTCTCCTCTCTTAGGAAGTATCTACTATGGCCGAAACAACAGTTTCTAGGTATAGATGGCTCGACAGCTTTTGATCAATCGGTCCGCTGTGAGCCGGTCAGGATAGATGATACAGTGGTGTAGGTCTTGCGGGTCAAGAAGGTCCCGCAGGTTAAGGTCTTGTAGATAAACCATGGGCAGGAGGAGCATACTTGGGAGCCACTGGATCTGATGCCAAATAGGTACCCAAATCTCTCCAGGTAAATAATATGTTCAACTTCCTATGGGATATTACATTCAGTTACTCTCAGTAGAAACCCCGCAGGCCAACCTGAATTTCGAGGACGAAATTTTTATATTTATTTATTGAGATTTGTAACATCCCATTTCACACTAAACCCATAAGAGTGGTTTTGTCATGACTAATTCATGACAAAACCCTAGGAAGCCCAAGAATACCAAGTGAGCTTAGGCATGAAGTTGGAAATCACCATGTTCTGCAAATAATAGAATTCTAAACAATAGTTTAGGATGACCATAGGGCATCACCATGACTCCATGATCCCACCACAACATCCCTAAACAATTAGAGGGTCCATTAGAGCCATAAGGATCCATTAGGGTGAAGCCAAAGTGGGCAAATTGACCCAAGTCCACCATAGCCCTAAATTGGGCAAGGTGCCTTAACTAAGGGAAATTGTCCTCTAATATGCCCAATTTACCATACCTAGACCTTTCCAATCCCTAAGAGAGGCCAATGGGTCACCAAGGACAAATTGGGATCAACCAAAGAGGCTAAGTTGACTCAAGTCAACCCTAACCGTAAAAAGGTCAAAGTGTCCTAACTATGGGTCAAGTGACCACCAAGGTGCCCAACCAACCCTACCCAAGCCTTCCTAGACCTTAGGGGAGGCCAATGGGTCACCAAGAACCTATTGGGGTCAACCCAAATGGTCATGTTGACCACGGTCAACTCTACTCTAGTGTTAGGTCAAATTAGCTCAAATGGGCTAACCTAAGCTCCAGCCTTCTTTCCACTTGGGCTAACCTTATTTCCATGAAAAATATGGGTTAGTGGGCTGCCAATAGGCTGGAGTGGTCAGCAAGGTCAACCTTGATGACTAGGAGAGAGAAAACACCAACTCCTCTTTAATGGAGGAGAGAGAAATGGTGAAAGAGAGCCATTCATGGCCAAGGAGGCCAAGGGCCATTCTTCATTGGCTGATCCAACTCCTCATTCAATCCAGGAAGACCAGTGGTACCATTTTGGTTGCTGTTCATGGCCGGAATGGTGCTACCACACCATGGCTGAATTGTACCTTCAATGTCCATTAATGGACATTGAAGCCTTGGCCTCTCCCTTCCACCCTTTATGGCTGGATGCAACTCCTCTGTGGAAGAGGAGGAGTTTCAAGACGTTTCCTGGCTGGATTATGCCCATATTCATTGTCACAACCCGCATTTCCTCAACGAGTACATCGTATCAGAGCAAGAGGAATTACGGGTTATGATGTCACATTGTGCAGGGGATAACTGCACACGCTCAGGCAACCCTTGACGCTTACTTTATGAGTTGAAATCCAGCAGTTAAATGCAAGAAAACCTTTGAGTTTAATGGTCGTATCCCTCGGCCTTAGGCATTAAAATGTGTGTTTATACGCAGCGGAAATACTTTGTTTAGTTATGACGATCTCCTATATGCACTCTATATTGATACTACTATAAGAAATCATCTTTGTTTACGTCAGTTGGAAAATACGTGTTCGGTGACCAAAACATGTTATGCATGTTATACAATAATAGGTTTTGTTTAGCTTCAAAATACCTAATGCAACCTATCATAAATCCTTCCCAAGTGCAAGAAGACATCGTCTCGTCCAAATGAGTCACATTAACAGTCTAGTATTCATATATCACAAGTAAAGAAAGCCACCAATGGGCGCCAACAAGCTGACACGAACCCATTGGGGCACATGTATGTCTGTACAACAAAGAAAAGAACTACCTCGCTAAGTAAGCTCGGCTAGCTCTAAATAAATTCGATCCAAGCACTAGCCGCTCAACCGGCTACAACCTACACCTATAAGGCTGTTATTATATGTGTACTCCATAAGCCGCAAACGTTCATCCCATGCTCCGCCATACTCAAGAATGTAGCATCGAATCATATCTTCCACAATTTGGTTGAATCGTTCCGTTTGGCCATTCGTCTGAGCGTGGTAAGCAGTGGAATATCGCAAATCCGTCCCCAAACCCTCTTGTAGACTCTTCCAGAAACGAGAAGTAATTCGGGAATCCCTGTCTGATATGATATGGACGGGCACACCATGCAGTCGGATGATCTCGTTCAAATATAACTCCGCTATTGTCTTCATCGGGTAGTTGACCTTAAATGGTATGAAATGAGGACACTTGGTCAACCTATCCACGATCACCCACACGGAGTCATGTCCTCGTGGAGATCTTGGTAAACCTGTAATAAAATCCATTGAGATGCTTTCCCCTTCCAGGTTGGAATCTCCAATGGTGTCAACTTGCCAACAGGCCTTCCATGATCAGCTTTCACCCGCTTGCAGGTATGACATTCAGATACAAATTGTGCTATATCTCTTTTCATTCCATACCACCAGACAATTTGTTTCAAGTCACGATACATTTTAGTTGAGCCTGGATGGTAGGCCATACTTGAGCCATGTGCTTCCCGACACACCATCGCGCGAATATCTCCAAGTGTGGGAATACAAAATCGATCACGATACTTTAACGTACCCCCATTATCAATAGAAAAATCCGGTAATTCACTCTTTTCAGTTCGAAGAAATAAATGTAAAATATCAGAATCATCCTTTTGATGTTGTCTTGCAAGCACCAGCCATGAAGGTTATTCTACCATCGAATGACTTTGCGGGTCATATTTGCCCACGGAAATATCCATCAATAGAAATTCCTCCACAAGACGGTCGACTGAAAGATGAAATAATTGCCCCGTCTTCCGACTCAAAGCATCGGCCACAACATTCGCTTTCCCCGGATGATACTGAATGTCCACATCATAATCAGCTACATATTCAAGCCATCGCCGTTGGCGCAGATTAAGTTACTTTTGCGTGAAGACGTACTTTAAACTTTTATGATCCGTAAAGATTTTACACTGCGCGCCGTAAAGTAAGTGTCTCCACAACTTCAATGCAAATATCACCGCTGCGAACTCCAAATCATGCATTGGGTAGTTCTTTTCATGACTTTTCAACTGCCGAGACCCATACGCAATCACCTTTTTGTCTTGCATTAATACACATCCAAGTCCAACGTGCGACGCATCCACAAAAACGTCATAATCTATCCCTTCTGTCGGCAAGATCAACACAGGAGCGGTACATAACCTGTTCTTGAGTTCAAGGAATGATGCTTCGCACTTGTCAGTCCAAGCAAACGCCACATTATTCTGGGTTAAGCGAGTCAAAGGTGCGGCCAACGTAGCAAAACCTTCTACAAATCTGAAATAATAGCCGGCCAATCCCAAGAAGCTCTGAATCTCCTTGGGTGTCTCCGGTCTCCTCCACTCCATGACTGCAGCAATCTTTTCGTGATCCACTAAAATTCCATGTTGATTAATGACATGACCCAGGAATGCAACCTGCGGTAACCAAAACTTGCATTTGCTTAGCTTGGCGAACAACTTTTGGTCTCGCAAAGTGGCCAATACCAATCGCAGATGCTGTTCATGCTCCTCAACACTGCGGGAGTAGACAAGAACGTCATCAATAAAAACTACCACAAACTTATCCAAGTAGTCCTTGAACACCCGGTTCATCATATCCATGAAGGTTGATGGTGCGTTGGTCAAACCAAACGACATCACCAGAAATTCAAAATGGCCATGTCTTGATCGAAATGCAGTCCGCGGAATATCAGACTCCCGGACCTTGAGCTGATGATAGCCCGAGCGGAGATCAATCTTCGAAAATACTGAACTGCCACGCAGTTGATCAAACAAATCATCAATTCTTGGCAGTGGGTACTTGTTTTTAATCGTCACCTTGTTCAACTCCCGTTAATCGATGCAAAGCCGTATCGACCCATCTTTATTCTTCACAAATAACACCGGTGCACCCCAAGTTGATGAACTCGGCCTGATAAACCCTTTTGCCAATAAGTCATCTAGCTGGTGTACGCAACTCTGATAGCTCACGCGGGGCCATTCTGTACGGCGCTTTCGCAATAGGCCGCGTACCCGGTTCCAAATCAATAACGAACTCGACATCACGATCAGGGGGAAGACCAGGAAGATCAGTAGGAAAAATATCTGGAAATTCACGCACAACAGAATCTCCTCCAAACGCGGCAAAACAACACTAGTCCCCACAACTGAGACTAGACAAGCAAAACAGTCGGAAACAAACAACGTCCGAACACATACCGCCAAAATCCCTGGAGTATCCTGGCATGAATCACCATAAACACTTCCCGGCTGACCATTGTCCTTGATAAAATCCAAGCGCTTCCCTTTGCACTGGATGACGGCGTCATAGCGGGATAACCAGTCCATGCCCAGAATGACGTCAAAATCCTCCAAATTGATCACCTTGAAATCAGCCTTCGCTAAGAAATCGCCCAACAAAATGGGACAATCAAGAAGACCCCAGTCTGCCACCACAGAAGCACCGGAAGGGAAATTCACCAAAAAGGTATTCCCCACTCGATCTGGTGTCAAATGATACCGATCCAGAAATGTTCGAGCCACCAATGAATGTGTCGCACCAGAATCGAAGAGAACACGCGTCCAACGGTTCTTTACCTTAAAGTGTCCTATCAGGGTACATATGTATCTAAGTATTACGCGTAAGAGGCATAAACAAAACGTGAACCAGAGGAATGAATCGAACCTGAGATAACCTGGGGTGACATCTGAGCTTCCTCTGAGGAAATCACATTTAACTTCCCTTTTCCTTTGTCCACACGCGGAGGCGGAGGCAAAGCCTGGAGTGGCATTGGCTGCAGCACGGGCTGGTTTTGTGGGCACCTTGCCTTCAGATGTCCCTGTTTGCCACACTGGAAGCACACCTTGTCCTTGACCCAGCTGTTAAAATTCAACAAACCGCAGACGCCCCCTTGGATACCCTGTTGAAAACTCAACAAACCGAAGGAGAATACGCCCACTTATAATGTTGAAAGTTTTCCCGGATCGTGGAGTTAGCAGGGGTTATCTCAATAAAGCAGTAACAACCAGCAACACATGCAACACAAGCTTCTTTATTGATCAAGAGCAAACTTCTTTACACGGCGAGACATACATGGCGAGACATGCTTCACCAAAACCCAACACCGGGAGAGCAGAGACAGTTACAAAGACAAGAACAAAAAACAAGCCGCGCGGACTCAATCAACAAGCCGCCGACCTACTGCTGTGGAGTCCGCCCAGTCCGCCAGGTCGCCAGACCGCAACCCAAGCCGCGCGGACTCACCCTTATTCCAATGCTTAGCTCTTCACCGCCGGTCTGCACGCCGCCAGACCGCACAAGCTGCGTTACCGAATGGAACAGTCCGCCTGAAGCAGGCGACTTCCTGAACCCCGAACCAAGTCTCCAAAGAGAAGACCGCCTGGTCGCTATCCGCGACCTGCTGTTTACCGCCTGTTGCTTAACTGCAGAGTCCGCACTGTCCCTGACTGCAATCAGAGCCAAGTCCTGGCTTTCCAGCGCTATCCGCACAACCTGCACAGCACAACCGGGTCAACTCTCTATCCGCGCGGACACAAAGTCCAGACCGCAGCAACTTACGCGAGCTCAATTACTGTTCACTTACTTCGGTCTAGGTTCCTTAATTCCTGATGTGACATGGGTCCTATTTATAGGCACGACGATGAGTATGGTCACCGCCCTTCCCGATAGGATCACCGCCACAACCCGCAGCAAGAACTAGTGTGTCCGCCAGCCCGCGGACACACATTCCAGTTCGCCGCTCCTGTGCAGATAGCCAGTCCGCCCCAGCTTCTCCAAGGCCGGACTCCAATATCCAGTCCGCCTTGCCGCCAGAGACCAAGCCAGGACAACAGCCGGACTCCACAACAGCCGTGTCCGCCATTCTGCGGACAAGGCAACAGCCCGCAAAACCCGAGCCCGCAGCCTCGCCATCAAGACGCCTGCCGGACTCAGCGGACACCCGGCTTCCGTCCGCATATCCCAAGTCCATTGCCTAATCACCAAGGCATTGCCGGACTCAGCAGACACGCCGATCCAGTCCGCGTACACAGCGAACTCCAGTCCGCTTCCCTGAGTCCATAACCTCATCACAAGGCTCAACAACACTCAGCGGACTCTGGCTCCAGTCCGCACGCTCCTGCACAAGCAATTCTCCAGTCCGCATTTCCCCAAGCTAGCAAACAAGGCAACTGCACTTCTACTACGCTTGGCGGACTGAGAAACCAGCCCGCGCTCCACTGCGCGATCTCCCCGGACTAAGCCTCCTGGACTTGGTTCAATTCCAACCAAGTCCAGCCCACTGGCCGCAAGGGCCAGTCCGCACTTACAGGCGGACACTGGATCTAGCCCGCCATACCGGGCGACCTCCAGTTCCTGTCCGCGCTGACCGGCGGTCTCCGCGGCTTCCACTTGCCGCTTCACTAGAGCAAGACCAAGGCATCTGCCAAACCGGTCTGCCGAGCTCCAGTTCTTCAGTCCGCTTCAAGCCGGACTCCGCGGATAACATTCCTATCCGCCCGGTTACTTCCTGGGAGTAAACCGCCTGCTGAGCATACACTGGCCTGTCAGACCGCCGCTGCTGTCCGCGTAGTCCGCGCGAACAGACCGCCCAGGCCGCCACAGAGCAAACCGCCTGCAACATCCCTGCCGACCTAGCAGTCTGCCAACCCAGTCCGCGTAGTCCACGCGGATAGGTTTCCCAAGCCTTCCATTCACCCACTTTCACTTCACAGAATTCAACACTCCCCCTTGAAGTGAGAAGTGGTGAATAACTCCAGCAGCTCCCGTAACCTTGCACCTGGTCCTTCCGATAGCATCTACGAAGCGATGTCCAAGACATAGTCCTCGCCCCGCATATCATGGACCATGAGGGAGCCCTCCAGCATCTCCCAAAAGGAGCCATGCTTCCCTCTGCCATCTTCAGCTTCAACCTCCACTCATGCATCACAGGAGTATCACCAACTTCCTTGGACCCAGAAGCCCAAGCCTCGTTGCCTCTGAGAGAAGTCACCTCTTCAGACTTGGTGTCAACCACCTCCTTGATTCTAGTGGGGTCATCACAGCCAGAAGTACCTTGCTCGACCTGAGGGCTAACAAAGAAACACGGGACCAAGTCCACCGTGTTCCCTTCACAATATCGAGCTGGTGGCTTGCTGATCCTCTTCGATCTTCGAAGAACCTGATCATGGCTAACCACCTCCGCTGCTATTGAACCAGCTCTGTTCCCGGGCAAACCCGGAACAATGCTCCCCTTGCTTCTTGAACAAGACGCCTCCTTACTGGAACTAGAAGCACCTGGAGCAACGCTCCCCCTGCTACCTGAACCAGAAGACTCCCTCTTGAACAAGAACTACCTGGAACATCTCTCCCCCTGCTTCCTGAACCGGAAGCTTCCGCCTTCGAGTCTGAAGTTCCTGGAGCTTTGCTCCCCCTTCTTACCGACTCTGACACCTTTGCCCCGGAGCTAGAACAACCTGGAGCACCTGGTGACTCAGGCAACTCCACTTCCTTAGCAGCAGCCTCCTTCAGCCCACCATCTAACCTGCTCATCTCTAGCTCCACATAAGAGCTACCCCAATACAGCGTCAACTCATCAAAGACAATGTCACTCGACACTATGAGTTTCTTCGTCGCAGGATCCATACACCTCCATCTTCTTCTCTGCTCATCATACCTAACAAAGACTAGCTTTGTCTTGAGAGCACCCGGAGTGTGTATATAGCAGGTAGATCCAAACACCCGAAGGTGCTTCACTGAGGGCTTCACTCCGAACATTAGCTCATAAGGAGTCTTCATTATGATCGGACTAAGAGGCATCCGGTTGATGACATGAGCAGCACAGGCTATTCCCTCCGCCCAAAGGGCCTTCGGAACGCCTTTACTCCGAAGCCAACACTTGCAGGTCTCCGTTAACCAACGGATCATCCGAGCTGCAATACTACCCTGTTGTGAAGTATGTCCACAAGAAAGCTCCATCCGGATCCCTTGCTTCCTGCAAAAGCGTGAGAACTCGGTTAAGCCAAACTCACCACCGATACTTGTCCTCAACACCTTGATCCTCCGGCCGAGCTGGCCTTCGACAAGCTTCTTGAACTCCACAAACAAGCGTACCATGCTGGACTTCGTCTTCATAAAGTATACCCAAGTATACCCAGAATAGTCATCAACCAATATCAGCATGAACCTGCTGCCTCCAAGACTGGCCGTGACAGTCGGTCCCACCAGAGCACAATGGACAACCGCCAATGGTGCAATACATCTGGATTGTGCTTTGTCGACCATGAAGCGATAGGCTCCACTTTCCTGACATCCCGCACACCCCCGACCATCGCCATAGGATGACAATCTAGGCAAGCCTCTTACGAGTCTTCTTTCCGCCATTGCTTTCAGCTTGTCCATCCCTACATGCCCCAGTCTTTCATGCCAGATAGCAGCACTATCCTTGGCATCCAGCCGATCAGATCCAGAACTAGTTGAAGTCCCAACTACGTTCTTCTCCTTCCTCCCTACCTGAGCAACGTTCGCCGAGAGCAAGGTAACCTTGCACTCCTTCTGAAGATGACCTTGCTGCTTGCATTTATAGCACGTGGTCCTTCCTTCCTCTTCCTATCACGCCTAGGAGAAACACTCCTTTCTTCCTGATATGAAGTAGAGGGACCATCATCAGCAGCAACCTCCTTCACCTTCTTCCTGAACAACCCATCAAGGGAAGTCCAGACCTCCGCAGCTGACCGACATCCACTGATGTGGTCCAAGAGCTCCGATGAGATCACCTGCCTGAGAATAGACTCCGCTTTCGCATTTGCCTCCTTCCAAGCTCTCATCGCCTCAGCATTGCCAGCAGTATCCTCTTGTCTTCCTGCTCCGCATACAACCTCCCAAAGGTCCTCGCCAAGAAGAAAGCTCTTCATACAGGACTTCCACCGTTCACAGTTCGTCTCTGTAAGAAGATCAATACCAAGACAACTTGCTTCCTCCACTGCCATGGTTCTACCACTGGTTTCCTCTACAGACGAGCAACTACTTTCATTGAGCACTGCTTGACCACTCCAACAACCTGGCTCTGATACCATGTTAAAATTCAACAAACCGCAGACGCCCCCTTGGATACCCTGTTGAAAACTCAACAAACCGAAGGAGAATACGCCCACTTATAATGTTGAAAGTTTTCCCGGATCGTGGAGTTAGCAGGGGTTATCTCAATAAAGCAGTAACAACCAGCAACACATGCATCACAAGCTTCTTTATTGATCAAGTGCAAACTTCTTTACACGGCGAGACATACATGGCGAGACATGCTTCACCAAAACCCAACACCGGGAGAGCAGAGACAGTTACAAAGACAAGAACAAAAAACAAGCCGCGCGGACTCAATCAACAAGCCGCCGACCTACTGCTGTGGAGTCCGCCCAGTCCGCCAGGTCACCATACCGCAACCCAAGCCGCGCGGACTCACCCTTATTCCAATGCTTAGCTCTTCACCGCCGGTCTGCACGCCGCCAGACCGCACAAGCTGCGTTACCGAATGGAACAGTCCGCCTGAAGCAGGCGACTTCCTGAACCCCGAACCAAGTCTCCAAAGAGAAGACCGCCTGGTCGCTATCCGCGACCTGCTGTTTACCGCCTGTTGCTTAACTGCAGAGTCCGCACTGTCCCTGACCGCAATCAGAGCCAAGTCCTGGCTTTCCAGCGCTATCCGCACAACCTGCACAGCACAACCGGGTCAACTCTCTATCCGCGCGGACACAAAGTCCAGACCGCAGCAACTTACGCGAGCTCAATTACTGTTCACTTACTTCGGTCTAGGTTCCTTAATTCCTGATGTGACATGGGTCCTATTTATAGGCACGACGATGAGTATGGTCACCGCCCTTCCCGATAGGATCACCGCCACAACCCGCAGCAAGAACTAGTGTGTCCGCCAGCCCGCGGACACACATTCCAGTTCGCCGCTCCTGTGCAGATAGCCAGTCCGCCCCAGCTTCTCCAAGGCCGGACTCCAATATCCAGTCCGCCTTGCCGCCAGAGACCAAGCCAGGACAACAGCCGGAGTCCACAACAGCCGTGTCTGCCATTCTGCGGACAAGGCAACAGCCCGCAAAACCCGAGCCCGCAGCCTCGCCATCAAGACGCCTGCCGGACTCAGCGGACACCCGGCTTCCGTCCGCATATCCCAAGTCCATTGCCTAATCACCAAGGCATTGCCGGACTCAGCGGACACGCCGATCCAGTCCGCGTACACAGCGAACTCCAGTCCGCTTCCCTGAGTCCATAACCTCATCACAAGGCTCAACCGGACTCAGCGGACTCTGGCTCCAGTCCGCACGCTCCTGCACAAGCAATTCTCCAGTCCGCATTTCCCCAAGCTAGCAAACAAGGCAACTGCACTTCTACTACGCTTGGCGGACTGAGAAACCAGCCCGCGCTCCACTGCGCGATCTCCCCGGACTGAGCCTCCTGGACTTGGTTCAATTCCAACCAAGTCCAGCCCACTGGCCGCAAGGGCCAGTCCGCACTTACAGGCGGACACTGGATCTAGCCCGCCATACCGGGCGACCTCCAGTTCCTGTCCGCGCTGACCGGCGGTCTCCGCGGCTTCCACTTGCCGCTTCACTAGAGCAAGACCAAGGCATCTGCCAAACCGGTCTGCCGAGCTCCAGTTCTTCAGTCCGCTTCAAGCCGGACTCCGCGGATAACATTCCTATCCGCCCGGTTACTTCCTGGGAGTAAACCGCCTGCTGAGCATACACTGACCTGTCAGACCGCCGCTGCTGTCCGCGTAGTCCGCGCGAACAGACCGCCTAGGCCGCCACAGAGCAAACCGCCTGCAACATCCCTGCCGACCTAGCAGTCCGCCAACCCAGTCCGCGTAGTCCGCGCGGATAGGTTTCCCAAGCCTTCCATTCACCCACTTTCACTTCACAGAATTCAAAACCAGCAGCGGCCCATATCATGACCTCTTCCCCCACAAGCTGTACACTCCAAGTCTCTGGTTGGCGCACCCTGAAAGGCGTGCACCTGCTCCTTCTTCTGCATCCCCAATCGCTTGAAACATTTCTCAAATGGGTGGCCTGACCGGCCACAGAAGCTACATGTCTCCTTGTTCTTCTTCCTTACGTCTGAGTCTTGGGAGCTTTTCCCTCCAACCAGCTTTCTCTTATCCTTCCTCATCAGCTGTCCTCTTTGTTTTGCAGTTTCTATAGCTTCAACCTTCAAAGCAGCCTCAACCACAGTAGTGTAAGTCGTCGCTCCATAAGCACTTGCGACTTGCTGCATGTCGCTACGTAGTCCGCCAAGAAATCTCTTTACTCGGTCAGCTTCCGTCGTCACCAAGCTCGGAGCGAACCGACTTAACTTGCTATACTCAATTTCATACTCACTAACGGTACAAGAAGTCATTCATCAGGCGGTCCCTTTCAACTGACGGTAGAAACTTGCGCCGTAACATTTCTTTGAAGGCTTCCCGCGAACATCCCGCCCCTAGGCTCTCCTTTTCGCGCAACCACCAACCTTTAGCCAACCCTTTGAGTTGATAGGCGGCAAGCATCACCTTCTGGTCCTCGGTAACGCCAGAATAGATAAACATCTCTTCCAACGTGATTACCCAATCATCCAAGATCACAAAGTCCGCTTTTCCATCATAAGTCAGTGGTCCAAGTCGCTGAAACTGCGAGATGAAAGTCATCGCAGGAGGAACCACAACTGGGGGTATCACCGCCACAGAAGGAGTAGAAATGGTGGGGCCTCTGACAGTCTCTTGCCCTCTTGGTACCAGCCCAGACAACGCTGACGACATAGCTTGGAGCTGGGACTGCACTTCCTGCACCTGCCTCGTCAAAGCCTCATTACTTTGGCGTAGACTATCCATCAGGGCATTATTCTGCGCGCTCGAAGACTCGCCCTCGGATTGGGGAGTTTGCCTTGTCACTGGACGCTTCGACATCCTATAAACACGTTCACTCTTGTCAAGCTCAAACCCAACAAAACACACAACGGCTATGTACAGACCATACATATATAAATATGAACATCAACTGCTAACTTGCTCTGGGGAATATGAAAATGATGGTATGCTTAGCCTACATATGACTCACCATCATCCCATTAACTTGTGCCTAACCGATGAATGCATGACTTTATTTGACCCAAAACCATGAGTGTACAGATGTCATCATGTACATCTTTAGCTTGGCACGTTGTGCTCATGCAATGTTATGTTATGCGTGCTGTGCTATGCATTCTAGAAAAGGCCTTAATGCATGTCATGAGCGGTCGTACGCATGACAATACTATGCATCAAATACTACATAGCATTGCATGCAACGAAGAAACGAAAACGTGCTAGTCGCATCCATGTGGTAAGGTTATGCATCCCATACTACATAACCCGCACATGTTGCCCCTATGGTGGATCCATATACAACCACATATTATGCATCCCATACTACATAATATGCCCCGTATACTTCTGGTCATACCATGAGTGGAGTGTGCGTGCTTCGGCCAAGAAATACTGATGGCACCTCGGTGTGTGTATGATATGATGCTTATGACAAGGACAAAAAGGAAAGTTTGCCCGACCAATTGTCAAGCAAACCTCCCTCTGATACCAACTATCACAACCCGCATTTCCTCAACGAGTACATCGTATAAGAGCAAGAGGAATTACGGGTTATGATGCCACGTCATGCAGGAGATAACTGCACACGCTCAGGCAACCCTTGACGCTTACTTTATGAGTTGAACTCCAGCAGTTAAATGCAAGAAAACCTTTGAGTTTAATGACCGTATCCCTCGGCCTTAGGCATTAAAATGTGTGTTTATACGCGGCAGAAATACTTTGTTTAGTTATGACGATCTCCTATATGCAGTCAATATTGATACTACTATAAGAAATCATCTTTGTTTACGTCAGTTGGAAAATACGTGTTCGGTGACCAAAACATGTTATGCATGTTATACAATAATAGGTTTTGTTTAGCTTCAAAATACCTAATGCAACCTATCATAAATCCTTCCCAAGAGCAAGAAGACATCATCTCCTCCAAATGAGTCACATTAGCAGTCTAGTATTCATATATCACAAGTAAAGAAAGCCACCAATGGGCGCCAAAAAGCTGACACGAACCCATTGGGGCACATGTATGTCTGTACAACAAAGAAAAGAACTACCTCGCTAAGTAATCTCGGCTAGCTCCAAATAAACTCGATCCAAGCACTAGCCGCTCAACCGGCTACAACCTGCACCTGAGGCATTCAAGAAAGAACACCTCAGCAATCATCAAAGCTACACAATATAGTAGGAAGTTCAGAAAATATGACGAAGGGGCTTACCGACCCCGTAGTAATGTTTCATGTAAGTAAAATGAGTGAACAAAACAGGTGGAAAATAAGTATTCAATCCAAAGTGCCAAATGCACCAAGTGCGTACAATTTTCATCAAGTCCTGCTCAACCCGCAGGAGCAAAAAGGCAAAACACATGCCCATTCTAGCATCCTTAGACAAGAAACAACTATACGAGTGAAACATAAGCAGCAGTTAAATGCAATTCAGCATGGGTCTTTTGGTGGCAGCCCTAAAGTGGAACGCACCCATAAAAGCCAGCCCAAATAGGGGCCAAAATGGTGCTCTACACCACAAATCCAAACCCGGTGGCCACAAAGGCTTACACCACACCACCCCTTACCGAATCCTCACACAAACGCTCCTGCCATGGTTCACAATTCGCCTCGCAAAACTCACCATAAACGAACCTAAGCTTAACACCATAAGCAAATCGCACCATAACCCAAGTACACACGTTCCCTTCCTTCATCCTCACTCATGACGACAAATTGCCAAGGTTATGTCAACTTGATAGAGTTTGACTAACGTAATTACATGAATCACATATTTGGAACAAGAAAGAATCACTTGCATTTGATATGAACAAGGAAGAATCACATGAATAAGAAAGGCTACATGAACATGAATCAACTTAGCTACATGAATCACATGAACAAGATTAACTACATGAATCAACCTAGCATAGACTTGATAACTAAACAAAACTAAGCATGGAAAATCAAATTCATGGAGCATAGGGAAATTCAAAAGCATCATAAGGCTAGTGAGGGATAACACAAAACAAGAAGAATAAACTAGGAAAATTGAAAGAGGAAAACTGGCTAAACTTGCACAATCAAAGAACAAGAAAACAAGATTGGCAAGGGTGAAGAACACCGCTTGCCTGAACCGAGACGATGCCGTGACGGCTTCTCCTCTCTTTCCTTGCCTTGCTTTAGCCCCTGCTCCCTTGAGTTCCTTTTGGAATGAGGAAGAAGATGAAGAAGAAGGTGAAATGATGAGGATACATCTCTGTTTCGGCCTTATTTCCTCCAGAACCGAGCTGGTCTATTTGATCCAGACGCAAGGAAATGAACGGCACAAAAAAATTGGAAAAATTCGATTTTCGGCCCTGTCACGCCCTGTGTCACGCCCGTGTCACAGGGCGTGTACCTTAAGCGGCGCAGAAATTCGGCAACTCCAGGTTTATCCATAAGGTACACGGCCGGGTACACGCCCGTGACCTAGGGCGTGTAGCCCGTGTCTCGACACCTCGTCGACCAAAAGTGTCGACACTCGACAAAGCTTGACACGCCCTGTGACACGCCCGTGTCACAGGCCGTGTCCCCTCTCTCGACACCCGACACGCGACACTCGACACTCGACACTGCGGGACACGGCCCGTGACACGCCCGTGTCACGGGGCGTGTACCCCATTCGTCGAGCTCAACTCGACGCAAGAAAAATTCGTCGAGTCAAGGAGGTCACGCCCAGGTCACGCCCTGTGTCACGCCCGTGTCGGGGGGCGTGTCACACACAAAAACGACCATTTTTCCCTGTTTTGAAAAGTGTTTCTGTGACGTCCTAGACCATTTTTGCCTTAAGAACTTTTTACCCTTTTTTGTTTCCTGTACCAGCAACTCGTTTTGAGCAACCTTAGCCAGGCGACAAAAAGTGCAAGCATTCCCTAAGAGGCCTCACTGAGTCCCCAATTTGGACTCCGGTTTGCTAGGGAATCGTGCAACTCGGCTACCAAAACAGCCACTCGCAAGCCCGCGGGAAAAACCATGCTCGAACAACGGTCAAAGCCAACGTAACGCCCATCAAGTGTACGCAATCAAAAATCCGGGGTGTTACATTCATCCCCCACCATCATGGCCGAAATTCATCTTAAGGGGGCATTAATGGCCACCACCAGCTAGACCCCTCCCCTCCCCCATTTTATCATTTTAAAAGCATCACAGGACTCCAAGCATACGTTTCCACCCTTGACCCGACGATCCCGAGCTACTTCACTATGCAGTTGCAGAACTCCGGCTACTCGTCCACCACCAATGGCATCCCGGCGATCGACGTGTCTCCAGGCCGCAAGCAAGGTCGTCCCCTTCCTCTCCCAATGTGGGTAGATCATAAGTATTGTTAGGGCCAAGATTCGGGATCAATTGAGCCCGATCGGGAGAAGCTTTCTCCTGGTTTTTCCTCAATTTTGAGATCGTCGGGATCGCCGAAATCCGCCCCTCCGGCAATTATGCCGCCGCCTGACGATAGCCACCACTTCAACGGATGTGGTGGTGGCAGTGGAAGGCCAGGGAGGTGGCCGGATGGACAAGAAATGGGCTGGAAATTACTCCAAGTGGTCAGGATTGTGGCCGTTGGCTGGAGGAAGAAGACGACCCAACCACCCTTGGATCCTGCTTTAAGATTCGTGCGAATCATTTAGGTTATGATTGGATTATTATAATTTTGTTCCTTATAATCAGTCATCTTGGAAAATTAATTTAAAATACCTAGAGGCTCCCTCTGAGAAAATGATCAACCTATAAAGTGTAGCTCTTGAGGTTACTTTGTTTTAAAGTTTACTTAAATCAATTTGGATAAGAGGTCTGTTCACAGTGGTCATTTTTGTGCAACCTATACATAGGTGTGACCAGACAGTAAAATTAATGCCCACACAAAACCACTCACCCAAATACTTTGAACTTTAGGGCATAGGCTTTTCATAACCGTCCCCTCATAATGCCCAAAAATCAGAATTTTTGGACATTATTTCTCTATAGTTTTGTTAATAATTTAATAAATCATAGAGAATTTAATTAGGTGCCTTAAACTCCTCAAAAACCTCCACAATTTTGGTGGGTAATCTTGGGGAATAGCATAAGGCTCCATATTTATTTTCATCACTTTTGATGATGGTTTAGGTTGGAAGCAAGCGAACCCTAAGTTGGCTCAATAAGGGGTAATTAGGTCATCGTAATTTTTGTGAGTTTAAGTGGTCAAATCACCTCAACAGAGCTGAGGGTTTGTCCACTGGTTTGTCATGACCTTGGACACCCTCCCATGGGAGATGGGGTGGATTTGGGTAGATTTGCCCTATGACCCAAGACCAAACCCTAAGGTTGGTCTTTGGGGGTTTGTGAAGGGCATGTGGTCAAATGCCCTTGTATGGATTTTGAAATTTGGTAGAGAGGACTCTAGGGTAGCTGAAGTCCTCTGGTGAAAATCTTAGTAGATTTAGAGATGGATAAACCCCACAAAACCCTAATCCTAGTTTAGGTCAAAATCCTTAAAATTGAAGGATAGGTAATTAGAACTCTGTGAAAAGTTATGAAACTTGGGTAGTGTAGTCATATTGTAATTATAAACCTTGGACAATTTTATTGGGAATTTCAGATCAATAAGTTTAGTGTCACCTTTGCAATACCAGTGTTAGCCCTAATTATTTATTCTTTTATTATGACCTTAATATCCATTAGATGATTATGAAATTAGGGCAGAGTGAGTTTAGACCATTATGATCATACATGAATTTTATTGTAATTTTTAGATGTAAATTTCCAGTAATTACTTCACAAGTATATAAATACGGGAATATGATCAATAATAGATTTAAAGCTCCCTTTTTATTGGAAAATTATGAAACTTGATCAGTAGTGTTTCTAGGTCAATGTGCTCATATGGGAATTTTATTATAATTTTTAAATGAATAATTGTTGTACTTAGTTCATTAACCTATTAACTTGGATTATTACGAAAAATCAAGTTTAGAGTTCATTATTCACTTATAAATTATGAAACTTGACGTGGACTGTTTAAATGTCTCTATGTTCATCCTTGAATTTTCTGAGAATTATTGGAAGTATATTGGCAGTACTTGTCTCTTTAAATTGGTTAATGTAGGTTATGATCAAAAATTATGTTTAGGGATTTAAGTCTTACTGAAAATTTGGAGAACTTGAATTTACTGATAAGTAGGTTTCGTGTATTTATCATAATTTTGTGGAACATTTTGCATGCCTGAAAATAGTACTTCATGTTCAAACTAAGGCGTTTGGATCGCTTAGGAAATTAAATAAATTGTCAAGTAAATTTTGACAATTATAAACTTCTGGATTTAGGCTAATCATGTCATGATAGACCTCCAATAAATATTATAGAGATTTTGGATTATAATTTGGAGTACCTCCCATTGTATACATCATATATCTTAGGATGGTGTGCTTTTAGTATAAACTGCAGAGATCATAATATGGTGCAAAATGAACCTAGGGAGTTGGGATATTAGTGTATTGATCTGGTAAGTGAAATGAGATTATCATCGGGAGTTGTGATGAGGAGTTGGAGGTTTGACTAGTGTTAAGAGGTGCTCGGGGTCGACGAAACATCGTCTTCCCCGTGGAGAGAGAAAGAGTCCAAATACACTAGTGTTAGATCCAGTACAACATTAAAGGGATTGGGAGTTGGGTAACAACCTATAATAGTAAGTACCTTGGGAAAAGGAATGATGGGCTTCAACTACCATCATAGTTCCTAATGCCCTTTGAGAGCCCCTTCACGGGCTATACCGGGGGCAGTCCTGGGCTAACCTAAATAGAAGAAATAATAAACTTCAAGAGTAACTAGTATAACTAGAGTTTCACTTTCTCACACCTCGGTGTCTCGAGATGTTAGTTTGACTAGGATGTCCGGGCGATAGGCTCGGTGGTTGTGGAAATGGGCAGATTAGCCCGACGAGCTTGGCTCGGTAGGTAAATGTGACAGACGTGTTAGTCATGAGAGCTTATGCTCAGGGGTTGATATATCAGGGTTGCATGTGCACAAAAAATAAGGTGCTGGGTCTTCAGTATTGGACGGTCATTCACACCGACGTCGATATGTTGACTCAACAGTGTGGGACACTAGGCCAGGGAAAGTTTGGTGGATATGGCCAGCATAGTATGTGGAGACTCTAGGTTGTGTCCTTCTAGAGGCGTACGTAAGGGCTATGCCTGGTAGTGTGGATACCCGCCTAGGAGTAGGGGGCCCAACCCACTGTCTCCGTTTGCCACTACGGAGGTTCTTGGGAGTGAAGTTAGGTGCCCAAATAGGGGGAACTGTGTAACGGCCCGGCCTTACCGTCCGTGGCGCTTAAAGCCCACTAGGAGTAGCACGGCACCGTCACCGGGCTGCAGCCCAAGCACCCCAAAGCCTCTCCGCGCCTGTTTCTCAGCAGCGGTGCATTGTTGAGGCCAGGTCTCGAACCCGCAACCCCCTTGATAAGAGAGCTTTCTTACACTCCCTCATCACCAATTGAGCTGCAGCTCAGTTGGTGATGAGGGAGTGTAAGAAAGCTCTCTTATCAAGGGGGTTGCGGGTTCGAGACCTGGCCTCAACAATGCACCGCTGCTGAGAAACAGGCGCGGAGAGGCTTTGGGGTGCTTGGGCTGCAGCCCGGTGACGGTGCTGTGCTACTCCTAGTGGGCTTTAAGCGCCACGGACGGTAAGGCCGGGCCGTTACAAAAAAAGTGCACTTTTATTGTAACGCCCCTAGCCGATCCAACGTGACAGCGTCACGGCTCCGCTCTAGGCGATGCTACCGGGCTACAGCCCAAGCACCCCAACCCCTCTCCCTCCACAGGCGGGTTGTTGGTGGCCACAGCCTCCCTTTGATGAGGTAAACTCGATAGTCAAGCCCGCACTACGGGGACTTCCCAGGAGGTAACCCATCCCAGTACTACTCCAGCCTGAGCACGCTTAAATATGGAGTTCTTTCAACTCTCATCACCAATTGAGCTGCAAATTGTAACACCTCCCCTGTAGTGGATGTATAATATGGGTCCGGCCGGGGCCCCACAACATACGAACGCCACAGCTTTAGTATTATAAGTTGATATAGCTACCCAAACTCAAAACACTTGCACAACACAGCGGAAAAATGAGCACAACTAGAAGTTATCCAATAACCAAAAGAGTAAACAAATGGCCTTAAGGCCTTACATCAAATGTCCAAAAGTAAATAGTACATCAAACATGAATGCGCATAGCACTCCTAGTCTACCTCGGCATGCAAGCCGGACAAAAGAGTCTCAAACAAACATCATCAAAAATGTAGTGCTACAAAAGAGGGAAAAACACTTCATGGGGCTTAGGCCTTTCTGGCCGGCGTGCTAGCTTCTGCATGCGATCCTTGCCCTGTAAAAATTATTAGTAACGTGGGTCAGCAAAGGCTGACCTCAAACTGTGTAACAACACATCTCCTCCCGGCCGCCCCTAACGGACCCCGGGGAACCCTCCAACCTGCAAGTCAGCACTTCATATGCAAATAAGCATCTATAAATAGAAAAGCATTAAAACAGGCTTGGATGTCTCAATCATCAAACATGTTCTCTATTGGTTGAGCATATAAAGTAAGGGGCCTACTATGCAACATGAATGCAACACTCGGGCTTCACCCAAGGTACCCTACAGCGTATGCATCTAGCACAACATCACATCATTTGGGTACTCACGTTTCCCCAATTGGCATAAAGCCGCAAACACTATGGGAGTCACCTCTCCCTCAAGCGGCGCACAGGCCGCCACAAGGAATTCTTGCCAAGGCCCCACCCGCTCGAGGGCTTAGCCCCGGGCTTGCCTGCAAGCATCTGACGTCTCATGTCAGGATTCCAGCAAACACAGACTGACCGATTCTAAGAAGCCTTGCTGGACCCCACCCGCTCATGGCCTCATTGCCCGGGCTTGCCCCAAGCTTGGCATTCTCGTCAGTCTCACAGAAGGGGACTAGTCTCGCCGGGACACTCTCCACACATGACGCACATGTCACGGGGTAGCCAGCCGACCACGGAGACATAGCCACGCCTTGGCACAACACAAACCAAGACTAAATACATCGTAATCCCTCTTTGTACTGCAGCATTCCCGCGCACCAAGGAAACCATCTCCAACTCGTGCGGAGCTAACCTTGTTCACCAAGGAAACCATCTCCAACTCATATGGAGCTAACCTTGTCCCTCAAGGAAACCATCTACCGCCACGAGGAGCTAACCTTGTCCGGGTTCGACTACACGTACCTTTTCAAGCAAACGGGACAATCACCACCACCACACAAACGGCATCTTGCCGCAACGGAAAAATCTCTACGAATCCCTAAGTTCGTATGCAACATCACCGAGTCGGACTAACGGTCGCGACTACGGCTTCACCCACCATGCCTAATCCACTAGCGAAGCGGATCTCTAATGCAAGATATTCCGGGGACGGACTCAATCAACCCGGAGGTTTCTCTTGAACCTTGGCAAACCAAAGCCCCTCTCATTTGAGAGTTTGGTGCCCAAAAATCTAGAAGAAAACGATGCTAAAAACATGCATCCTAAAGACCGAGAGGAGAGATGTCGTTACCTTCCGACTCCTCTTCCTTGCCATGGCAAAAAAATAGCCGGATGGAAAACTTCGCAACGCTCCAAGCTTCACGGATCCGGACTCGGCTCGTGATTTGGAGCTCCGAAACCCTTCCTACAGCCCAAGGCTTCTTCTTCTTCCTCCTTGCTCTAGTTTTTCTCAAGAACTTAGAAAGAGAGGACTTGGAGAACAAATGAGGGTTTCCCACCCTAGAATCGGGCTTAACTTCCTAAGAACAGTCCTGAGCCGTCAGATCCCAAAATCTGGGAAAGAAAGGCCACGATTCGCCTGGAAAATAAAAGACCTGGGCCGAACACGGCCTGGCACACGCCCGTGTCCAGGGCCGTGTGCCCCATTCGGCGTCTCAAATCGACGCGCCTGGAATCGCACACGGGCATCCGACACGCCCGTGTTCCATCTAACACGCCCGTGTCCCCAGTGACACGGCCGTGTGGCTAGCCGTGTGCCTCCAACTACACGGCCCCGAAACCAACCCGAGAGGTGACACGGCCTGGAACACGCCCGTGTCCCAAGCCGTGTGCCAAGTCTCGACACCCGTCGACAGGCTTTGTGTCGACACCGCGGAAAAATGTCGAGCGAAGATCGTCGACCAAGCGGGACACGCCCTGTGACACGCCCGTGTCACAGGCCGTGTGCCCCAGTCTCGACACCTTGTCGAGCAAAAGTGTCGACACTTGGGACGAGTGTCGACACGGCCTCGACACGCCCTGCGACACGCCCGTGTCGCAGGCCGTGTGCCACCCTCTCGACACTTTGTCGAGCGAAAGTGTCGACAGTTGGGCCGAGTGTCGACACGGCCTCGACACGCCCTGCGACACGCCCGTGTCGCATGCCGTGTTCTCCACTCTCGACACTTTGTCGAGCGAAAGTGTCGACACTTGGGCCGAGTGTCGACACGGCCTCGACACGCCCTGCGACACGCCCGTGTCGCAGGCCGTGTGCCTCCTGCCAGAAACCCAAAAATTTTTCTGAACTGCACACTGAGCCTCTTGAAAAACTGGGGTGTTACAACTCTCCCCCACTTAACAGAATTTCGTCCCGAAATTTCAAAACAAAAGAGGTACAAAACTTAAATTGTACCTGACAAAAAATAGTTCTGGATAATCTTCTAGCATGGCCTATTCTCGTTCCCAAGAGAACTCCTCACGACCGCAGTTGTCCCATCGAACTTTCACAAGTTTAACTTCTTTATTCCGCAACTGCCGAGTCTCCGAATCTTCTATAGCGATTGGAAGGACTCGCGTCCTCAAGTCTTCCTCAATCGGCACCGATGCCGGCTCAATCACCACGCTAGCCTCCACCAAGGCTTTCCTCAAAACGGAGACGTGGAAGACGTCATGTAATCCACTCAAATCTGCGGACAACGCCAACCGATAGGCTGCTTCTCCTACCCGCTCAACAATTTCAAAAGGCCCCAAAAACCTTGGGCTCAACTTCTTGAGTCGGCGAATCCGCGAGACGCCTTTGAACGGCTTGACCTTCAGATAGACCCAATCACCAACTGCAAATTCTAACTTCCGGTGACGAGCATTAAAATATTTTGCTTGCCTGTCTTGCGCCACCTTCATACGCTCTTGGATGGTCCGTACCAACTCACAAGCGTCAACTACCACATCCTTTCCCAAAAGTTTGGTGTCTCCCGCCTCTGCCCAAGACATCGGCGTTCGACACCGCCTCCCATACAAAGCTTCGTATGGCGCCATCTTTATACTAGCTTGAAAACTGTTGTTGTACGCAAATTCTACCATGAAGAGGTGATCCTCCCACCTCTTGCCAAAATCAAGAACGCACATCCTCAACATGTCCTCCATAGTACGGTTCGTTCTCTCCGTTTGCCCATCAGTTTGAGGATGGAACGCCGTACTAAACTTTAGCTTCGTGCCCAAGCTCTTCTGAACCAATCTCCAGTCCTTGGACGTAAACCGTCCATCGCGATCACTGACTATGCTCTTAGGAATTCCGTGCAGTCGCACAATGTTGTGAACATACAACTCCACCAGCTTCTCCACGCTGTCCTCTTTCTGATTTGGGATGAAGTGAGCCACCTTGGTTAGGCGATCCACGATCACCCAAATAACATCATTACCATGCTGCGATCTAGGCAAACCATGCACAAAGTCCATGGAGATGTCCTCAAATTTCCACTCAGGAATTGGAAGGGGCTTCAGGAACCCGCCCGGTTTCTGACATTCGGCCTTCACCAAGGCACATGTTTGGCAACGACTCACATACAAAGCTACATCCCGCTTCAACCCCGGCCACCAAAATGATTTCTTCATATCCAAGTACATCTTTGTACTGCCTGGGTGAATGGAGTACTTTGAGAAGTGAGCCTCAAACATCAACTCCTCACGGAGATTGCTAAACTGCGGTACACAAACCCTTCCATCCTTTCTCAAGATTCCCCCGATCATCTCCCAGGTGCTGCTCTCGCCCGTTTGAGCCTCCAACACAAAAGGTTGAAACTCCACATCTAATCGAGTCGCTTCCCGAATACGATCGGACAAATCGTTTTGCACTTCAATCCAGTTCAACCGAGCCACGCTAGACTCGCCTCTCGCAACACATTCCTATCCAAGGGACTCCCATTCCCGTACCAGCCGCTCATCATGAGCTTCGATCCAATTCCCTTGCCCCGAGTACTTTCTACTCAACGCGTCCGCCACCACATTGGCTTTACCCGGCGTATACTGAATCGCCACTTCGTAATCTCCAAGAAACTCAACCCATCTGCGTTGCCGCATGTTCAAGACCTTCTGATCCAAGAGATACTTCATGCTTTTATGGTCCGTGAAGATCTCCACCCTTGCGCCATACACATAATGTCGCCATATTTTCAACGCAAAGATTACCGCCGCCAGCTCCAAGTCATGGACGGGGTAATTCCTCTCATGAGGTTTCAGCTGTCTAGACCCAAAAGCTATCTCCTTCCCATGTTGCACCAAAACGCAACCCAAACCGCATCCCGATGCGTCACTGAAAATTTGAAATCCATCGGTCCCTTGCGGTAAACTCAGGATCGGAGCCATCATAAGCCTCTCCTTCAGGGCCTCAAATGCGTGACCGCACTCTTGGGTCCACACAAATTTATGGTCTTTGCGAGTGAGAGAGGTGAGAGGTAGAGCTATCTTCGAGAAATTCTCCACGAATCTCCTATAATACCCAGCTAGTCCAAGAAAACTTCGGACTTCCGCCACGATCCTCAACAGCGGCCAATCTCTGATGGCCTCCACTTTCGCTGGATCCACTGCCACCCCATCACCACTAATCACGTGACCCAAAAATGCCACCTTCTCCAACCAGAACTCGCATTTGGAGAATTTTGCATACAACTCATTCTCCCTCAACACTTGCAAAACCATTCTTAAATGGGTCTCATGCTCCACTTGCGATTTGGAATACACCAAAATATCATCAATGAAAACAACCACAAAAGAATCCAAGTATTCCCGGAATACCCGATTCATCAGATCCATGAACACCGATGGTGCGTTCGTCAACCCGAACGGCATCACCGTAAACTCAAAGTGTCCATACCTTGTACCAAAGGCAGTTTTGGGTATGTCCTCATCTCGAATTCGCAGTTGATAGTAGCCTGACTTCAAGTCCAGTTTCGAATATACCACTGACCCCACCAATTGGTCGAACAAATCGTCTATCCGAGGGATCGGATACTTATTCTTGACGATCAATTTGTTCAGCTCTCGGTAGTCTATGCATAGGCGCATGCTACCGTCCTTCTTCTTTACAAACAACACCGGTGCGCTCCACGGTGAAAAACTGGGTCTAATATACCCTTGCTCCAACAGTTCCTGTAACTGTACCTTAAGTTCCGCCAACTCCTTTGGTGCCATCCTAAAAGGAGGACGTGACACCGGTCTAGACTCCGGCACTAACTCGATCGAGAAGTCGATCTCCCGCTGAGGAGGCGCTCCAGGAAGTTCATCCGGAAAGACATCCTTGAACTCTGCCACCACAGGCACTTCCTCAATAGACAGTTGGGAGAGACGAACCTCCAATAACGCTACAAGCGCTACACCACCCTGGTTAACCGCCCGCACCAACTGCATGGCCGAAATCAGGGAACAGGCCACTCCACAAAGGCCCTCAAATTTGACTTCCGTTTGCCCCTTACTCCTTAGAGTCACTACCTTGGATAAACAATCAATGCTGGCGCGCTGCTCTGCAAGCCAGTCCATGCCCAAAATGACATCGAACTCTACTAAAGGTAACACTGCTGCTTCCAGAGCGAAGACAACTCCGTCTAGCTCCCAACAAATGCGCCCTTTAGCCCCGGTGGTCATAGATGACCCATTGGGCATGCGCACTTTCAGCTCTGCTCCCGACGAAAAAGACTCAACTCCTATTCTCCGGATGAAGCTCTCCGCAAGAAAGGAGTGCGATGCTCCCGTATCAAACAATACCCTAGCGGGGTATCCGGAAACTAACACGAAGCCTACAACATAGACATTCCACAAAAGTCTAAAAGGATGAAGCACAAAATTTAAACTTAAATTTTCTTCATACCTGTCACCACATCAGTCTGGCGGATCGCTTCCTGCTGTCCAAGGTTGTAGGCCCCTGGTTGCACCGGTTGGAACCGAGAAGCGCTCGACTCCGCCATCTTTCCCTTCTCTGCAGCACTGGGGCCGGAGCGCACAGTCTGCTCCTGCCTTGCCTCTTGCCCCGCTCCCCCTTGCTGACAAGCACGGGCTATATGCCCAACCT
Source organism: Platanthera guangdongensis (assembly GCA_039583875.1). NCBI lineage: Eukaryota > Viridiplantae > Streptophyta > Magnoliopsida > Asparagales > Orchidaceae > Platanthera > Platanthera guangdongensis. The sequence continues at coordinate 114,437,242 of CM077155.1, read as the reverse complement.
TCCCGCAGTTTTAGCACGTCGGCGGTCCCCTAGTGTGGGAACCCCCAGGCGTCCAGTTGCACCTCTCACCAGATCTGGGAGTGTGAGGCTTCTTCCTCCACCTACTCCCATCAGACTTTCCATGAGATTGGGAAGGCTTCCCTTCCCCTTGCTTGGGGGTAAAACCCTTTCGACGCTGGGTTCGCTCCAGATCATTCTCCAAACTCCTGGCGGCTTCAACTAGATCATTAAATCCCGCCCTCTTCATGGAGATGAGGGGTTGTCTCAGATTTTCCCTCAACCCTTGGTAGAAGAGGTTATCCCTCTCTACATCATCGGCCATTGTCGTTCCCGCATAACGACCCAAACGGGTGAACTCTTGCACGTACTCGTCCACCGTCTTGTCTCGCTGCATTAGATGCAGAAACTGCCTCTGCAGGGCCAGCCGCGTAGAAACTGGTATATATCTCTTTAGAAAAGCGTCCCCAAATTCCTCCACCGACGGGGTGCGTCCAGGGAACTGGCGGCCACTAAGGCTCACCCACCACAACTTGGCGTCTCCTTCCAACATGAACGCCGCATACTCAGCTTTCTTTTCCTCCGGCGTCTCTGCCGCCCTTAGTAGTTCTTGAATACGAACCCACCAATCCTCCGCATCCGTTGGCGTTCCAACACCCTTGAAGGACGGGGGATGGAAACTCAGGAAATACTTCATGTGTCGGTCTCCATGTCCTACCACCACCCTTTCTGCCAAAGGCTCCACTCGCCTGGCTTCTCCGCCTGGCACGGCCGTCGCCGTATCCGGTGTAGTAGGGGTTGCTACCTGGGCTGCAGCCGCCGCTTGGGCTGCCACCATCGCTTCTGCAAGCATACGGCAGAAGTCGGCTGGGTTTACACCCGTGCCCAAAAGGCCTGGAGTAGTAGCACTGCTCGCCGAGAGATCATCCCTTGCTCTTGAAGTGCCCGCCTCGTTGCTTGCACTCTTCAGGAAAACAAGAAATAAGGGATTAGTCTCCAATCTCAAGACTAAAACATAAGGACACTCACGGTCCCGCGTTACTCTTATGTGGATAACTTCTCTACAAACCGACCTCGAATCTAACCTCGCCTCTGATACCAAATTGTAACACCTCCCCTGTAGTGGATGTATAATATGGGTCCGGCCGGGGCCCCACAACATACGAACGCCACAGCTTTAGTATTATAAGTTGATATAGCTACCCAAACTCAAAACACTTGCACAACACAGCAGAAAAACGAGCACAACTAGAAGTTATCCACTAACCAAAAGAGTAAACAAATGGCCTTAAGGCCTTACATCAAATGTCCAAAAGTAAATAGTACATCAAACATGAATGCGCATAGCACTCCTAGTCTACCTCGGCATGCAAGCCGGACAAAAGAGTCTCAAACAAACATCATCAAAAATGTAGTGCTACAAAAGAGGGAAAAACACTTCATGGGGCTTAGGCCTTTCTGGCCGGCGTGCTAGCTTCTGCATGCGATCCTTGCCCTGTAAAAATTATTAGTAACGTGGGTCAGCAAAGGCTGACCTCAAACTGTGTAACAACACATCTCCTCCCGGCCACCCCTAACGGACCCCGGGGAACCCTCCAACCTGCAAGTCAGCACTTCATATGCAAATAAACATCTATAAATAGAAAAACATTAAAACAGGCTTGGATGTCTCAATCATCAAACATGTTCTCTATTGGTTGAGCATATAAAGTAAGGGGCCTACTATGCAACATGAATGCAACACTCGGGCTTCACCCAAGGTACCCTACAGCATATGCATCTAGCACAACATCACATCATTTGGGTACTCACGTTTCCCCAATTGGCATAAAGCCGCAAACACTAAGGGAGTCACCTCTCCCTCAAGCGGCGCACAGGCCGCCACAAGGAATTCTTGCCAAGGCCCCACCCGCTCGAGGGCTTAGCCCCGGGCTTGCCTGCAAGCATCTGACGTCTCATGTCAGGATTCCAACAAACACAGACTGACCGATTCTAAGAAGCCTTGCTGGACCCCACCCGCTCATGGCCTCATTGCCCGGGCTTGCCCCAAGCTTGGCATTCTCATCAGTCTCACAGAAGGGGACTAGTCTCGCCGGGACACTCTCCACACATGACGCACATGTCACGGGGTAGCCAGCCGACAACGGAGATATAGCCACGCCTTGGCACAACACAAACCAAGACTAAATACATCGTAATCCCTCTTTGTACTGCAGCGTTCCCGCGCACCAAGGAAACCATCTCCAACTCGTGCGGAGCTAACCTTGTTCACCAAGGAAACCATCTCCAACTCATACGGAGCTAACCTTGTCCCTCAAGGAAACCATCTACCGCCACGAGGAGCTAACCTTGTCCGGGTTCGACTACACGTACCTTTTCAAGCAAACGGGACAATCACCACCACCACACAAATGACATCTTGCCGCAACGGAAAAATCTCTACGAATCCCTAAGTTCGTATGCAACATCACCGAGTCGGACTAACGGTCGCGACTACGGCTTCACCCACCATGCCTAATCCACTAGCGAAGCGGATCTCTAATGCAAGATATGCCGGGGACGGACTCAATCGACCCGGAGGTTCCTCTTGAACCTTGGCAAACCAAAGCCCCTCTCATTTGAGAGTTTGGTGCCCAAAAATCTAGAAGAAAACGATGCTAAAAACGTGCATCCTAAAGATCGAGAGGAGAGATGTCGTTACCTTCCGACTCCTCTTCCTTGCCATGGCAAAAAAATAGCCGGATGGAAAACTTCGCAACGCTCCAAGCTTCACGGATCCGGACTCGGCTCGCGAATTGGAGCTCCGAAACCCTTCCTACAGCCCAAGGCTTCTTCTTCTTCCTCCTTGCTCTAGTTTTTCTCAAGAACTTAGAAAGAGAGGACTTGGAGAACAAATGAGGGTTTCCCACCCTAGAATAGGGCTTAACTTCCTAAGAACAGTCCTGAGCCGTCAGATCCCAAAATCTGGGAAAGAAAGGCCACGATTCGCCTGGAAAATAAAATACCTGGGCCGAACACGGCCTGGCACACGCCCGTGTCCAGGGTCGTGTGCCCCATTCACCGTCTCAAATCGATGCGCCTGGAATCGCACACGGTCATCCGACACGCCCGTGTTCCATCTGACACGCCCGTGTCCCCAGTGACACGGCCGTGTGGCTAGCCGTGTGCCTCCAACTACACGGCCCCGAAACCAAACCGAGAGGTGACACGGCCTGGAACACGCCCGTGTCCCAAGCCGTGTGCCAAGTCTCGACACCCGTCGACAGGCTTTGTGTCGACACCGCGGAAAAACGTCGAGCGAAGATCGTCGACCAAGCGGGACACGCCCTGTGACACGCCCGTGTCACAGGCCGTGTGCCCCAGTCTCGACACCTTGTCGAGCAAAAGTGTCGACACTTGGGACGAGTGTCGACACGGCCTCGACACGCCCTGCGACACGCCCGTGTCGCAGGCCGTGTGCCACCCTCTCGACACTTTGTCGAGCGAAAGTGTCGACACTTGGGCCGAGTGTCGACACGGCCTCGACACGCCCTGCGACACGCCCGTGTCGCAGGCCGTGTTCTCCACTCTCGACACTTTGTCGAGCGAAAGTGTCGACACTTGGGCCGAGTGTCGACACGGCCTCGACACGCCCTGCGACACGCCCGTGTCGCAGGCCGTGTGCCTCCTGCCAGAAACCCAAAAATTTTTCTGAACTGCAGACTGAGCCTCTTGAAAAACTGGGGTGTTACAAACTGTAGGTCTGTATGCATAGAGTCGTGTGCGTGAGTTGCACTTCCATGAATCATGTCATGGCATATCACTACACTCATACTTGCATACAACCGACACCCCAACGTATAAATTGGTATGAGACTTTTTATACGATGGGAGCCTTGTAGAAGACCCCTTAACTTACAAGTTTGTATGGGCATTCATATAAGTTAAGGTTACTTACTCCTTAGAAATATTTTCCTACCTGTGTTGCTTTACCCTACTTGTTTATTTTACTGCTTACTATTATAGAACTGCTAGTTTGTACCTTTCTTCCTTAGCTGTTTATACATTATAAATTAACTGCTAGAATAGTTCCACAGTCACCTGCTTTGCTTACTCCCCACCTTCATAGCTTCCCTTTCCTCCTCCCCACTCGGTTCCTAGGAGCCATGGGGGAGGGGTAGGGGATGATAGGACTTAGTATTTTTGACTAACGGTTTATGACCACAACAATTCACGGACTCTGGATGTGAGACAAGGAGCAGCAGTAGGGGACACAGCACCAGCGGAGTACTGTGCTCATGGAGGTGGGCCAGTCTAGTATTGGAGCACTAGTGACCAGCTCTGTGAGTGATTAGTCTTTCTTATAGCTTCCGCAAGAGATTGTACTGAGGATCTGATGTATCGGGCTTAAGCTTGTTTATATTTCATTTGTATTGTTCTATTGCAATACTCTCTCTTTTCTATATTTATGGACTTGTTGTGGTTTCTCATTTTATATGATGTTTGTGGACTCAATTATATTTTTGTTTATGATTACTACCCTCTCTTTGATGATCGAAAAGGCCGCCAGAATTGGCTATTTGTAGTGGCGGCCTTCCCGAGTATCGGTGCCACCACAAAATGATGATTTTAGTCATAAGACCCCCGGGTTTGAAAAAGAAAAAAAGGGTCTTACAAGTGGACTCCAACTCACTCCTTGTACAAATACAAATTATGTTAGACCAGCAAAGAACACAGCTTGAAAAGTATGTTGATGAAAGGAATAAGGAGCTACAGTTTCAACTGGCTCAGGATATAAAGTCCATAAGATTTGAAGTAAATCTCCTGAAAACAGACCTGACTAATTTCTTTGAAGACGGAGCTAATGCTGTAGTTTATATTGCTAAACAATAGCAAGAAGCAAGGAAAACTGAAGATGAAATGATTGTCAAACAAGGCTATGTCCTTAAAAATCAAAGAATATTGGATGCAAATATGACTATCATGCATATAGAAAGAATAGTTAAGCTGATTGAGCAGACTACTGTGTTAGAAAACAAAATAGCTGCTGCTACTCAAAACATGGACACTCTGCTGACAACCCGTTCAGCCTCATTACTTTCAAATATAAAAGCATCTGACAAACTATTAGATGACCATTTACTTAAAATCAATAACTCTTTATAATCAGGAATTAATTATCTAGATGAACAGGTAAGGATTCGCAAGAATGATCTGAGAGATCATGTTGAAAGAGAAGTCATAAAGGGGGAGAGAGTAATGATAAGGGCAAGTTCTGAACATGCTACCTGGATATCAAACAATATCAGGGACACTTTAGGTTATCCTCCCCTATGGTATGATGGAGATCAACCTGCTGAGTATGGTTGTCAACCAACTCAACTTGAATCTCCTCATGCTACTGGAACTCATGCTCCTAGACAGTCTATGAACACTCCTACAACACAAGTTCCATTTGAGGCTATCCAAGCTGCTGTCCAACACATGTACAGTCCTCCACTATGAGTTCAAAATGTTATAAGTGAAGAGGTGGAGATGTCTGAAACTGCAATGCTTAAAGAAAAAGAAGCTCAATTATTAAATAAAAGTTCAAGGGAACAAGCTGAAACTAGACCATATTTTAAGCAATGTAGCCCAACCTCCAGATCAATAATCCTCATTGCATGGAAAACAGTTAATGCTAATGCTATATATAGGGGAAAATGATACTAAGAGCAAGAATGGGCTAAACATTTGAAACGGAAAGAGGTTATCCAGAAATTCAGACATGATCTGAAGACTGTGAAGAAACCTGCTAATTCAGTTGAGCCTAACAAATATTTCCCAAAGCCTTACCACTATTTTGAAAGACAAAGGCTCAAGGCTGGACAGATCTCAAAATCCAATATTGACAAAGGGAATAAGATAACTGATGATAAGGTGTCTGAGGTTAAAGCCAAAGTCCAATCTAGAAAGGGCATTGTCATCAGTGAACTTGACTTACGATAGGATGCTCTTAGTTTTGAATCTTATGAAAATTTTTTCTGAAAATATTGAATAACCATAGTTTATAGCTGTAAACCTTTTTAATAAACAATTAATGAAAATTTTGGTTTGTACAACAATTCTTGTGCTATTAATTAGGATTGAAATTGTTTGCTTTACTTTCTGTTCCACATTATTGTTATTAATGTCTAATGAAATATGTGTTTTTATTTGCGTTATTTCATATATTGTACAACATTGTAATCTTAATGTATTAATCATCATATTTTGGTATCATGTTGTATATCATTGAATTGAGGTTATGACTTCTCCAAATAGAGGGAGATTGTTGGGTACATTGGTCACAATGTACTTGATTTGAAGAAGCCCTTTCAGCTCAATGATTTACACATAGTTGTATTTGATGAATGTTAAGTTCTTGTGTGCAGGAAAATAAAGCTAAGTAACAAGAAGACTCCCTATGAGATCTTGAAAGGCAGAAAACCAAATCCGGGCTATCTTAGAATCTGTGGTATTAAATGCTATGTGCTTTACAGTGGGAAATCCTATGTGACTAAGTTTGCTGCCAAGTCCTTTGATGGGATTTTTGTTGAGTACAATAATAATAACAAAGCCTATAGGATCTACAACTTGAAATGCCAAGTTGTAGAAAAATCTGTTCATGTAATCTTTGATGAGTCTATTATGATTAACCGTGAGCTGCCAAGTCCTCTTCTAGTACTGCAGGTATAGACCAGATGATGGGTCAGCTAACCATCAAGGATGTAGCTCTAGTAGAGGGACTATAAGACACTAATGAGGTGGATGAAGATCAACAAGAAGCTTCTCCTATAGCTCAATCAATGGCTAGATTACCTCAAGCAATCAGGCATCTGAGGGATCATCTAAGAGACCAATCATTAGTGATGCAAGATAAGGAGTAGTGACCAGGAGCAGAAGTATCAACACAAAACTATTCTCAAGCTTCATATCACAGGTTGAGACAAAGAAATTTGAAGAGGCCAATAAAGATCCGTTCTGGATTGTTGCTATGCAAGAAGAACTGAACCAGTTTAAGATATGTAAGGACTGGAAGCCGGTTCCCAGACCACAAGGACATAATGTCATTGGTGTCAAGTGGATTTACAGAAATAAACTTAATAAAAATGACATCATAATCAAGAATAACACAAGGCTAGTAGCTAAGGGGTACAAGCAAGTGGAATGTATTGATTTTGATCAAACCTTTGCCCCTATAGCAAGATTGGAGGCCATCAGATTATTCCTTGCATATGCTGCACACAAGGAATTCAAGGTCTACTAGATGGATGTGAAGTCAGACTTCCTAAATGGTGACTTAAAAGAAGAAATATATGTTGAATATCTTTCAGATTTTATTATTCCTAACTCACCTGATTTAGTTTATAGACTTAGGAAAGCTCTATATGTGCTAAAGCAGGCCCCTAGAGTATGGTATGAGATATTGTCTAGCTTTCTCATTGAGAACAATTCTCAAGGGGGAAGATAGACAAGACCCTATTCCTAAGAGAATCTAATGGTAAGATCATCCTAGTCCAGATATATGCAGACGACATTAACTTTGGATCTACTAAAGATAGGCATTGTAGAAAGTTTTCCAAACTTATGCAAGGGAAGTTTAAAATTAGCAGTATGTTTGAACTTAAGTTCTTCTTAAATCTCCAAGTTAGACAGACTAATGATGGCTTATCCATATCAAAGTCTATGTCCAACGGGGAGTTAATCAAGAAGTTTGGTATGAAGAATTCCTCCACCATGAAAACTCCTATGGGGTTAAGTATGCCTATAGACAAAAATAAGGCAGGTAAACTTGTTGATGAAACTTTGTATAGAGGGATAATTGGCTCCCTTCTATATCTAACTACAAGTAGGCCAGACATTATGTATGTTAAATGTGTTTGTGCTAAGTATCAGGCTTTCCCTAAAAAATCTCACTACTATGCTGCAAAGAGGATTTTGAGTTATCTTATGGGCACACCATATCTTGGCCGATAGTATCCTAGGAATGAGGATTTAGAACTAGTTAGATATTCATATGCATATTTTGTAGGCTACAAAGAGGACTGGAAGTGCACTTCTGGCACCTGTCAATTCTTTGGAGGGAGACTAGTGTCTTGGAGCAGCAAGAAGCAAACAAGTGTTGCAATATCTACTGCAAAGTCAGAGTACATTTCAGCAGGTAGCTGATGTGCTCAGTTGCTGTGGATCCAGCATCAGCTCCAATATTATAACCTCCCGATAATTTGATGTCCATTATATTGTGCTTCTACTAGTGCAATCTCAATTTTTAGAAATCCTGTGTAACACAACAAAACTAAGCATATTGAGATTAGATATCATTTTATTAGGGAGAATGTTGAATGTGAAGATATCAACCTTGAGTTTATCCCAAGAGACAAACAAGTGCCTGAAATATTTACTAAGCCACTTGATTAAGCAAAGTTCAACACCTTCACATTTGAATTGGATATGTTGAATATAGCATAGCTTCAGTTGCTCCACATAGTGTGCAAGTTATATTTTTTCTTGCAGGTGGATAAGTACTTCAGAGAATTAAAGATCCTTCAGGATTGTATATCTTGAGTGGTATCATGCTGGTTGAAGAACTATCCATATGATGTAGATCATAGGATCTATCAGGAAACATGATAGATGATGCTTTAGTTGAAGGGGAGCAAGTCAAGGACCACTTCAACACTCTCAAGTGGTTCAAATGCTTTCTATTTGTAATCAAAAAGGGAGAGCAGAAGATCAGAACCACCCTAACTATTTACAGAAATCAAAAAGGGGGAGGAGATGGATATGAATAAGGATATGGATCTGGTATCATAGGACAGGAGGATAAGGATAAGGCAAGAGGAGAAGGATACAAGTAGTATCAGAACTATGAGAAGGATATGATCAAATTTATCAAGAACAAGTAGCATCAATTAAGGTGGAGCAAGAGATGGTGTGACCTGCAGACAAGAAAGTATGGTAACTATAACTTCTCTTGTTATATGTTTTCCAAGTTGATATTTTATTGCTGCATTAGTCAGTGTATGTCATTGACTCATTTGATTGAGGGTTTTCACTTCTTCAAATAGAGGGAGATTGTTGGGTCCATTGCCCACAATGTCCTAGATTTGAAGAAGTCAATCATATCAATGACATACAAAAAGTTTTATTTGATGTGTGCTTAAGTTCATGCATGCAAGTTGTCCTTGAAACATTAATAGGACAAGTATTCCGAGTGATTAGACAGGTGGACACAAAGATAGATGCTGGACAGCAAGAATTTGCCGAAGTCTATAGGCGTTGAGTATAGTCTACTCACTCAATGCCAGGTGCAGGAATTCATTTAAGTCCATAGGCGTTGAGTGAAGAAAGCTCACCCAATGCTAAGATGCAAGGAAAGATGGTTGATAGGCTGGAAATCGAGTAAGTCCACAAGTGTTGAATGAAGTCTACTCACTCAAAGATAGGTAAGTAAAAGTGTTGAGTATAAGTTGGTTAGTCTAAGCCTAACTGTTGGCTAGATAGAAAAGTGGCAAAGGCCACAAACATTGAGTATAGTCTACTCACTCAATGCCATACATCTAATAGCATTGAGACAGGCTGAGGTAGTCAAAGCCTAAGGAGAAACTGGCTGAGATGTGACTAAGTCCACATGCATTGAGTAAAGTCTGCTCACTCAACATCATACAACATAAATCATTGAGTATAGCTCAGTCGATCAATGCCACAGAAAATTTGTATTGATATTTGACTAAGTTCACAGACATTTAGTGAAGCTTACTACTAAATGTCATATGTTAAAAAGCGTTGACTGAACCTTTATTAGTCAGAGACAGTGATTTCACAAAAATTTGGCTAAGTCCAAATGCGTTGATTGTTGCTTACTCACTCAACGCCAGATAGCAGAAAAATATCTGTTAAGTAGTTTGGCGTTGAGAGAAGCTTACTCACTCAACACTAAGAGACAAATTCTGTCTACGTATTATAACATTGAGTGATGAAGGCTCACTCAATGCCTTGAAACAGAAAGTTGGCTAAGGCAAAAAACATTGAGTGATGAATACATACTCAACGCTCTCAATGCCTAGAGACAAAAAGCATTGAGGCTCCTTTGCCCAGCCGACCGGTACTCGTATCCTGATGCTCCCCCTGCTCGCGCGCCCCGCCCTTTTTTTCCTGAAATTGGTCTGTAATAAGTAGTTTTTAGAATATTCTTGGACATGCGTTATTCAAGTAATATACTGCAATGTTTGACTTAGCCTTGACTGGGACGGGCCGGAAGTCGGCGAGCTGGGTTGGCGAGTTAGGGTGGCGAGCTCGGCCGATGGGACAGCCTGACCCCAGATTTCCTTTCCTATAAATAGCCCCCCTTTACCAACCACAGTACTTGTGCTTTTATTGCTCTTTCTCCCTGCGCCTTTTTCCTTTTCTGCTCGCGGCCTGCTCCTTCCTCTGCGATCATGGGCAAGACAAACCCTGAAACCGACGGGCGCTCCAAGTGCGCGCAACACTTCACTGACTATTGCTTCTTTGAAGGGCACACCAGCGAGGAGGAGCTCGCGACGTTCAAGACCGAGTACGTGCCGCCGGGCTTCGAGGTGCGCAAGCGAGAGAGGGAAGGCTATCAACACTTTCTACGAGGGATGAGCTCGCCTTCCCCATCTCGCATTTCGAGGTGGGGTTGCGCCTCCCCCTCTGGCCGGAGATTCGGCAAATACGGAAATACTATGGCGCAGTACCCGCACAGTTGAATTCTAACGTCGTCGCGATGATGGTGGCGTTCGCGAGCTACCTCCGGCGGGAGAGGATTGAGTTCAACCTGACAGTATTCAAGAAACTCTTTTCTTACAAGGCGATACCGGATGGGGACGCCTACTTCGGTGGCTCGCTGATCAAGGTTCGCGAGATCTCGAAGAAGCATCACACTTGGATGACAAAGATCGCCTTCATCAAGGGCGATCTCGGCAACATCCCCTACTCGCCCCAGCAGAAGGGCGAGGAGGTCTACCGTCCCCCTGCCGTGTCCGGCAACGATGCCGAGCTCCACAAGTACTTTCTCCACAAGGACTTCGAGGTCGCCTTCCTGCGAAGGGGCCTTGACTCGCTCCCCCCCATTCAACTTGGCGAAGGTATCGTTCTCTTCTCTTCTTGCCGAGCTCACCCGATGGCCGAGCTCGCCACATTGCTGCTGAGTTTCTTCTAACCTTTTCCCAGTATTTTCCTACAGTGGAGCGGATAATTCCCGCGAACCCACCGTTTGTGGATCCGGAGTCGCACCTGGACCCCTTTGCTCGCGAGAAGGCGGCGGCGGCCCGCCGAGATGACGCGGCCCTCTCCCAACCCTCTTCCAGCAATAGGCGACCTGAGGATGCGGGGTCGAACCCGCCACATCGCCAGTGACTGCCAAAGAAGATGAGGAGAGCCCTGTTGTCTTCGCAGGGGCAACAACAACAACATCAATCCATCCCCAAATATATCAGCTCGTCTGAGACCCCTCCCGACGCGTCACCGGAGAGCCCGCTGAAGGAGATTACCAGCAAGGCACGTGAAGGTGGCGATGGTCATTTATCCGCGGCGGTGATCTCCCCACTTCCATCGGTGAAGAGGGCGGCCCGCGAGCGCGAGACGCCAAAGCAACATCCCCTCTTCAATTTCGAGGGGGGGGGGGGCGGTGGAAGGAATCGAAGGGCGAGACCATGCTGCAGTGGGATGAGCTAACCCACCGGGTCTCCATCTCCACTCTGCACCCATCCTGGCATGACCGCGAGCCCGCCACCGGTCATGCCTATGCCCTTGACTTCGGCCTCTATGGCCACGAGGATGCCGAGACCTACAAGAATATGACCCTCCGGCAACTCGGCCATGAGGGTCTGCAGGCCCACCTGCGGACCATGGAGCTCCAACACATGCTGACTCGCCGCAGCTTCGCCCTCAGCAATCAACTCCAGAAAGCTGAGCAGTTTCGCGACGTCGCCAAGGACAAAGTAGTTGATCAGGCGAGACGGCTCAGCATCGCTGAGTGTCTTCTCGCCCAGACCGCCGGGGGGTTGGTAAGTATCAAGCACTCCCCTTCTCTTTTAGTTAGAACATTTTGCGCTGATACTGAACCAGATTTTTTTTACCAGGATGCCAAGGCCGTAGGGAAGCTTCAGACTCGCAATGCCAAGCAAGGGGAGGAGATTATCCAGCTACGTGCCTGCCTTGCCGAGCTGGAGGGGGCGAACGTGAAGCTGAAGGAGGAGAATCAGCATCTCAGCCGCGAGGTGCGCCGCCAGGGGGAGATATTCTTCCCATCCCACAACGCGACCCTACCCTCCCATATAAGAGGCCGCAGATCTTTGGCGAGGCCGATCCCACCGAGAGGTTGCGGATCAACTCCATCCAAGCGGCCGAGTGCACCCTCCAAATGATGGAGGACACGAGGTTGCTGGTGCAAGGATGCGAGGAGATCTCCGCCAAAGACCTGATGCCGAGTTTGTTCCCGGCGAGGCCGCCCAGTGAGAAAGAGGACAACATGGACGCAATATTGGGGAAGGGCCTTCCGGATCAGCCGGTGAAGGGGAGGACTACTTCGGCGGGGGGGGGGGGGGGGGGGGGGGGGGGGGGGGCGAGGCCTTAATTTGTGCGTCTCCTTTTTTGGTTCACTCGGAGAGGCGTGCCCCTGTAAATATCTTTTGTACACACCTTTTTTTAATGAAAGAAAGATTTTGATCATACCCATGCCATTTTTGTTTCTTGGTTCTATTTGCTGTGCTCTGTAAGTCCGCGAGTGTTTCACCAGGCGTCCTCACGTAGGTAGATACTGCGAGTAGGATAGTCATGAGTACGCGCCCGCGAGAGGGTACGTTTTGGGCGCTTGCCGAGCTTCAGACGATTCGCGAGTGGGCTGCTCTTCGCCCTTGTCACGCCACCTCATCTCGCCCGCGAGCCATCCAGGTTGAACTCAGAAAAATTCTTCCAAGTAAAATAGACGAAGGGGTGAAGTACCCTGGCCTGGCTCGCCTTCCTTCAGCGAGGTCCTGAGATCTGGCTTGCCACCCCTTTGCCAGTGTCGAGCTGGGTTGGGCGAGTCCAAGCTCGCCTATGCAGAATCCCTTTGCTGATGCCGAGCTGGGTTGGGCGAGTTCCAAGCTCGCCTATGCAGAACCTCTTCCCCCTTATTCCTTTGTCTTCAAAACTTCTCGTTCTTTACCTGGCGATTCCAAGGCCGATACCATCGAGTGACTTCCTGCCCTGCCATCTAAGTGAGAGCCTGACAGCGGGATCTGCTCGAGGCCCAAGGATGACACCGAGTGACTTCCAGCCCTGCCAGCTGGGTGAGAGCATGACAGCGGGATCTGCTCGGGGTCCACTACCAATGCCATCGAGTGACTTCCAGCCCTACCAGCTAGGTGAGAGCCTGACAGCGGGATCTGCTCGAGGCCCAAGGATGACACCGAGTGACCTCCAGGCCTGCCAGCTAGGTGAGAGCCTGACAGCGGGATCTGCTCGAGGTCCGCTATCAATGCCACCGAGTGACTTCCAGCCTGCCAGCTAGGTGAGAGCCTGACAGCGGGATCTGCTTGAGGCCCAAGGATGACACCGAGTGACTTCCAGCCCTTGCAGCTAGGTGAGAGCCTGACAGCGGGATTTGCTCGGGGTCCACTATCAATACCATCAAGTGACTTCCAGCCCTGCCAGCTAGGTGAGAGCCTGACAGGGGATCTGCTCAAGGCCCAAGGATGACACAGAGTGACTTCCAGCCCTGCCAGCTAGGTGAGAGCCTGGCAGCGGGATCTGCTCGTGGACCACTACCAATGCCATCGAGTGAATTCTAGCCATGCTAGCTAGGTGAGAGCCTGACAGCGGATCTACTTGAGGCCCAAGGATGATACCGAGTGACTTCCAGCCCTGCCAGCTAGGTGAGAGCCTGATAGCAGGATCTGCTCGGGGTCCACTATCAATGTCATCGAGTGACTTCTAGCCCTGCCAGCTAGGTGAGAGCTTGACAGCGGGACCTGCTCGAGGCCTAAGGATGACACCGAGTGACTTCGAGCCCTGCCAACTAGGTGGGAGCCTGACAATGGGATCTGCTCGGGGTCCACAACACATTCCATTTCTTCATGCAAGCTAGCTATGACAGTACTAAAGTGTTAAAGAATATTATTATAATCAAGGTATCACTTACATGTTTGAGGGGAAAAACATTTTAAGTCGTCACCACTCCAAGTGAGACTCATGATCTCGCCCTCTACATTTTGGAGTCGATAACCTCCCGACTTTAAAGCCTCCTTTACAATAAACGGTCCTTCCCAGCTGGGGTTGATCTTCCCCACGGACGCCAACCTCCCTGCTGCATCCACTTTCTTTAGTACCAGGTCCCCGTCCATAAATTGTTTGACTCTGACATGCTTGTCAAAGTACTTGTCCATTCTCCTCTTCACCTCTTGTTGTCGGAGGGCGGAGAGGTCCCGCAGTTATTCCACCATGTCGAGGGAGAGCCTTAGCTCTTCCTCGTTCCCGGCCTGCCATTCTTCCTTATCTTCCTTGACCACAACAACTCCAGGTGTTTGGACTTCAAATTCCACGTGGAGCACCGCCTCGCACCCATCAGAGAGTTTGAAGGGAGTCTCTCCGGTAGCCATGTTGGGGGTGGTTCTTAGGGCCCAGAGAAACGCGGGGAGCTGCTCCACCCGGCTCCCCTTCAGATTCTCCACTTTCTTCTTGAGGAGGTTGACGCTGATCTTGTTTGCGGCCTCCACCTGCGTGTTTCTCCTGGTGTGATGGACCGAGGCGAACCTGAGGTCGATTCCAAGTTGCTCGCAGAAACTAGTGAACTCAGCGCTGGCGAACTGGGGCACGTTGTCCGTGACAATGTCTTGGTGCAGCCCATGGCGGCAGATGATCTCCCCACAAACAAAGTTCCTGATTACCTGGGAGTCACCTTGGCCAGCGCCTTCACTTCCAACCACTTGGAGAAGTAATCGAGGAGGAACCTCCTCTGCCCACTGGCCTGGGGGAACGACCCAACCAAATCCACTCCCCAAATGGCCAAGGGCCAGGGGGCCGTGATACTTTTGAGTCGTTGGGTCGGCTGTAGCTGGAGGGGGGAAAACAGCTGGCACTTATGGCACCTTCTTGCGAATTCCGTTGCATCATGGCCCAGGGTGGGCCAGATGTAGCCCTGCCTGACGATTCTTCCCTCCAGGGTCCGACTCCCGGAGTGGCTCCAACACTTTCCGGAGTCGACTTCCTCCAAAATTCTTTGTACCTCTCCCTCGGTCACGTAACGAGCCAACATCCCTGAGAGGGTCTTCTGGTACAGCTGCCTGTCCTGGAGGAGGTAGTATGCTACCTTGTGCCTTAGCTTCTTCTTATCTGCCCCCTTCAGATACTCTCCCATGGAAAGGAAAGTTATAACTGGGTCCATCCATGAAGTCTGTTGATTAATATCAATGAGCTCCCCCTCTTTGATGGAGGGGTGCAATAGGTCGATGATGGTACCCCCCACCTGGGGGCCATGGTTCGCTAGTTGGTCGACCTGTTTGTTTTCTTCCCTAGGCACGTGCCGGATGGAGAAGTTTTGGAAAGTGCCTATGACACCCTTGACTATGGCTAAGTATAATAGCAGGGTGGGCTCCCTTGCCTCAAACTCCCCGTTGATCTGGGAAGCTACCACCATGGAGTCGGTAAGGACCTCCACGTCCAACACCACCAGCTCTCTGGCCAGGCATAGCCCTGCTTTCACGGCTTCATACTCGGCTTGATTGTTGGTGATGGGAAAGTGCACCACCACCATCTGCTCAATTCTAGTCCCCTGAGGGCTCTCCAAGATCACCCCCACTCCTAGGGAATGCCTCCCCAAGGCGCCATCTACCTTCACCTTCTAAGGAGCCAGACGGGTGAGTTCTTCCTCTGCCATTACAATCGCATAGTCAGCCAAGAAGTCGGCCATCGCTTGAGCTTTGATCGAGAGCCGCGGAATGAATGAGACGTCGAACTCACTCAACTCCACCGACCACTTGTCTAGCCTGCCTGAATGCTCCACCCACTCAAAGATGTTGCAGAGAGGATGGTCAGTCACCACTCGGATTGAGTGTGCCTGGAAGTAAGGTCGCAGCATCTAGGCCGAGATGATCAGGGCGAAAGCCAGCATCTCCAAAATCGGGTACCGGAGCTCGGCCTTCCTCAGGACCCGACTCACGTAATAAATGGGGAGCTGTTTATTCCCTTCTTCACGAACTAGGACGGAGCTCAAGGCCTCCGCCCCGACCCCGAGATATAAAAACAGGTCCTCCCCCTCCTTCGGCCCTTGGAGCAACGGAGCCTGAGTCAACTGCACCTTGAGGGCCTAGAATGCCTCCTCGCACTCCTTGGTTCATTCGAACTTTATACCACCCCTCAATGCTTTGAAGAAGGCGGAGCACTTCTCTCCTGCCCGTGAGAGGAACCTACTCAACCCTGTCAGCTTCCCCATCAGCCGTTGGACCTCCTTAGAATTCCGCGGCGACCCTAGCTCTAAGTTAGCCTTGACCTTATCTGGATTCGGCTCGACCCCCGCATGGGTGAGGAGGTGCCCCCAATAACTTCCCCTGCTAGCCCCGAAGACACATTTTAGGGGATTCAATCGCATCTTGTACTTGCGCAGGGTGGCAAAGGTCTCATCTAGGTTCTGGAGGTGTGAGTCCACATCCCGACTTTTGATCATGAGGTCATCCACGTACACCTCCAAATTCCTCCCCTTTTGCTCCTTGAAGACCCTATCCATCATCTTCTGGTAGGCCGCCCCTGCATTCTTCAGCCCGAAGGGCATCATCTTGTAACAGTAACATCCATCCCCTATGATGAACGAGACATACTTGATGTCTGGGCGGTGCATCCTGATTTGATGATAACCTGAAAAAGCATCTAGAAAACTGATTACAGAAAAAATGACGGCTGATTCAACCAGCGCGTTGATCCGAGGCAAAGGATAACAGTCCTTAGGACAAGCTTTCTTAAGTAAAGAAAAATCGATACTCATCCTCCACCGGTCGTCTCCATTTTTGACCATGACCACATTGGAGACCCAGCCGGGGTATTGGATCTCGGACACGAAGCCGGGCTTTAGGAACTATGCCACCTACTCTCTGATGGGCTCTGCCAGCTTGTCCACAGTTGACCTCTTCTTCTGTTGAACGTGGCGTGTTCCCGGGTCCAGGTTGAGGCGGTGGCAGGCCACATCTGCTTCAACCCTCGACATCTCTGCGGCGTTCCAAGCGAAGATGTCTACGTTCTTCTGGATGCACTCCAACATCCTTCCCTAGTCTTTCAGGGTCAGCCCTCCGCTGATGCGGACCTTTTCGACCCTGCCTCCACGGGTGAGCACCTCTAACTCCACCACCTCCTCCACATCCTCCAACCTAGACTACTCTCCCCATCCTTCAGCATCCCTCTCTTCCGAGACCGGGATCTCCACCTCCACCTCTCCTTCCACGGCCGTCACTTCGGCCATCTCCTCCTGATCTCTTCCCGCCGCCTCCTCAGCATAGCTCTCCACCTCCAGCTCCTCCCTGCCAGCCACCTGCTCAGCCTCCTCCATTCTTCGCCCCATCTCCTTGGCACCCTCCTGCCAAGAGATGGAGTTCACGGCGGTGACATAGCATTCCCGCGCCACCTTGGGGTCCCCCCTGACCGGGACCTGAATCCCATCAGTGTTGAACTTTAGGCATTGGTGGAATGATGAGGGGATGTAGCGGAAGGCGCTTATAAGGGGCCTCCCGAAGATGGCGTTGTAGCTGCTGGGGGCGTCCACAATGACGAACCTGCAGTTCCTAGAATGCCCCCTAGGGTAATATGGAGGCCTACTCCTCCCTCCACTTCCTTCCTCTCCCCTGAAAACCCGAACAAGGGTCCGTCCGAGGCCAGCACCCTCTTCGCCTCTACCTTCATCGCGTCAAATGCCTTCTTGAAGACGACGTTGATGGAGCTTCTGTTGTCAACGAGGATCCAAGAGACGGTAAAATTCTCGATGGCTGCCTTGATGACCAGCGCATCACAGAATGAATCCTCGTGATCTGACATGTCGCTTCTAGAGAAGGTGATCCTATCCTCTGGGGGTGGGGTCTGGGATATGGAGGCAACGCTCCGACATTACATGGTGTGGAGGCTCGCCTTGCGAGAATCCTCGACCCCCCCCCCCCCCCCCCCCCCCCCCGTGGATCACTCCGATTCCTCCTCGGGTTCCAACATCCACCCGGTCTTTGCAACGGTCCTCCTCCGCCCGAGGCAAGGCCTCCTCAATCCTCACTACTTGCTGCCCCTGGTGCTATTGCTACTGCTGCTCCCTATTTCATCTTATCTCAAGGAATTCCGGGCACGTGGCTGTGGCGTGCCCCACCTCCTGATGGAAGTCGCAATAGGGCAACTCCACCCTAACTTCTCTCCTCCTCCTCCTTACTATTCTCCTCCTCTCCCCCAAGGCTATGGCCATATCCTCCTCTTGATCAGGTAGCCGGGGCCTTTGGGCCTGTCTCCAGCCCGGGGGGGTGGAACTGATCTTGCCCCACTTGATAGCGATCCTTCGATGGTATCCCCTCTGTGGCCCCTGCCCTTGCCACTCAGGCCTCCAGCCCAGTCGATGGTCGGGCTCCTGAGGCCCCCACCTCGGCTGCTGCTGCCATTAGAGCTGCCTCTGCTCCCTCTGCCGACGCTCTCCTCTCCTCTCCTCCTGTCCTCTTCCTCCTCTCGACTACTTCTCCTCCTCTGTGGCCCACGTGGCCAGCTTCCGCACAAACTCCGGGTTTGATGCCTCCCTGTCAACTTCTCTTACCGACCTGTCCATTAGCTCCTCATAGGAGACGGAGGGGGGAGAACTCTCTTCAGCTCCATCCTAAAGAACCCCTACTGCAGGCCCAGGGTAAAGGCCATCATCAAACTATGGCCCGACATCTCCTGGACCTGAGTAACCTGCTCCTAGAACCGGTCCACGTAGCTCCCCAAGGTCTCATTCACCTCCTGCTTGATGTGGAACAGGGATTCTGACTCCTTCTTCCGCTTCTTTGAGGTAGTGAACCTCAGCATGAAACCCCGACGTAAGTCCTCAAAGCAGTATATGGAGCTGGCCGGTAGCTGATGGAACCACTCTCTTGCCTTCCACCTGAGGGTGATAGCAAAGAGTCGGCATTTGAACCCATCCAACATTTGCCGGATGGAGACTACATTCTCGAACCATCGAACATGCTGGACCGGGTCTCCCTTCCCGATGTAGTAGGACATCTCGGGTACCCTGAACCCATCTGGAATTGGATCTGAAGAGACCAACTCGCTGAAGGGGTTGCCTCCCCCTGATGGGCGAGCAGGCGTATCTCGCGAGCATAACTCACCGAACCGGCCTCGAACTGCCGAGCTGTGGAAGTGCTCGATCCCGGGAGCGCACCCCCGGCCTTCCTCGGCCACTTCCTTCCCAGCCAGCCTGCCGGGGGCGTCCTCTCCCAAAGAGGGGGCGACTGTGATCTGGACAGCTGGTGTAGAGCACTCGGCTCGCGTGCTTAGTGCGAACTTGATGAGGCTCAGCACCTCATTACTGAAATCTTCAAATATCCCCATCATGGCGAGAGGCGGGGGGGGGGGGGGGGGGGGGTGGCAGTTCTGCCTGTTATATCCCTGTCCTCCTGTCATCGAACTTACTGAAGCTTTTCTGTACTAACCACGCTCCACGCTCACCGCACCAAAATGTTGAAACCGATTTCTCGATCTCCTGTGGAGTTCGCCCGTGGGGAAGGGGTGGACTTGCAGCTACTTTACTCCTGCAAGCAAAACAACAAAGAAGACAAGGAAAAACCGACCCAAGGGCTCGGCGGGGAGGTCCCACCACACACCCGGAAGATCTCAGAGCGCTTCCCCTCCTTAGCCAGAGGCCGAGCTAAGGTACCCTCAGAAAGCACTTGAAAACTGGAGCAGGAAAGCACAGGAAGCCTGCCTTCTAGGGTACCCCTTGGGTCCTATTTATAGTTTTTAGAATCTGAACTGCCAATAACCAAAAGAACTGACCTGAAATTACCAGAAAACCCTTGGCTGGGTATGCCAACATCCAAACTCCACTGTTTTGAAGAGCTATGGGCAGACCAGCGGGGCCAAAACAGTAAAGAGTACCTCGCACATCCAGGCGAGCTAGGGGGTTTGATCACCTCGGCACGTCCTGCTCGCCTGCTTTTCCGAGCTCCGCTGCGAGGGCACGAGTTGGGATGGTGAGCTCGCCTATCCCCTTGGTCGCCATCAGTTGTCCTGGGCCAGCTCGGCGAAAGCCGAGCTCGGGGTCGACGAAGGCTGATCTTTGGTCGACGAATGTCGATCTCTGGTCGGCGAATGCCGAGCTCGGTCTCGGCTTCTCCACTGCCGAGCTCTCCTAAAATCTTCTGCCCGATCTGTCTGGTTCCTGGCGACCTTGCTCGCCGGACACGGGGTTGTACACCCTGGTTTGCCGATTTGGCCAATTATCTGGTGGCCCGGGTCCACCCAAAAGAATACTCCTCGCAGCAAAAGAAGAAATTCTTTTCTGAGTTGAAGTATTATTTTTGGGATGATCCATTTTTATTTCGCATTTGTGCGCACCAGGTGGTAAGAAGATGTGTCTCCCGGGAATAAGGTCAACAAATTTTAAAACATGTTCATGAAGGTCCAACTGGCGGGCACTTTCAAGCAAACCACACCACACACAAAGTACTTAGTGTTGGCTTATATTGGCCAAGCATATTTAAAGATGCACAAATCTTTGTGGGCGGGTGCGATCGGTGCCAACGGACTGGAAACATCTCTAATAAAAATGAAATGGAACCACATTATTTTCTCGAATGCGAAGTTTTTGATTTGTGGGGCATAGACTTTGTCGGCCCATTTCCATCAACTTTCGGCAATAAATACATTTTAGTCGTCGTAGATTACATCTCTAGGTGGGCGGAGGCCCAAGCTTTACCAAGTAATGACGCTCGCGTAGTCATAAATTTCTTAAAAAAATTATTTTCTCTTTTTGTCTTTCCTCGCGCGATCGTTAGTGATAGGGGGAGCCACTTTTGTAACACCCAACTAGCTAAGGTCTTAACTAAATATGGCCTTACGCATAAATTATCCACCACTTATCACCCCCAAACTAACGGTCAGGTCGAGGTAGTCAATCGAGAACTAAAAAGAATTTTGGAAAAAACTATTTCTACTTCTCGTAAAGATTGGTCCTTAAAATTAGACGATTTTCTTTAGGCCTATCGGACAGCATACAAGACCGCCATCAGTTGTACTCCTTTTCGATTGGTCTATGGAAAATCGTGTCATCTTCCGGTAGAAGTAGAACACCGAGCGTATTAGGCGATAAAATTTTTTAATTTCGATCCGCACGCAGTCGGAGAGCATAGGAAAAATCAATTGAATGAACTCGATGAATGGAGAGCGTACGCTTACAAAAATAACAAACTTTATAAAGAACGCAGAAAACTTTATCACGATAAGAACCTGCGCTACCCTAAAACGTTTAAACCAGACGATCAGGTTCTTCTTTTTAATTTGCATTTACGTCTCTTCCCTGGAAAACTGAAATCTCGTTGGTCCGGACCTTTTACGGTCAAACAGGTTATTCCTTGTGGCACTGTGCTACTCTCACACCCGGATAAGGGTGATTTTAAAGTAAATGGTCATCGCTTAAAGTTATTTTTTTCAAATGATTATGTATCTCCTGCTGCAGAACAACTTTTATTTATCTCGTAATGTTTTCTTTCATGGAACTTTCTTTTATGTTAGACATTTTGTTTTATTCTAAGACTTTTATTATTATTTGAACTTTAAATTGTTGTAATAAAGAACAATCTTGGGCACCTGCCCATGGACTCTATTTTTCTTCTTCTATTTTGCTCTTCCTTCCGGAGGCCAACCAAGCAAGTTCGTGATCGCCGCTCCAACGTTGCTGATTTCAAGATGGATCAAGTCAAGTCTGCTGATGATCAAGTGATGTAAAGCGCAAGCACGGGGGAGCGACATCCATATTCGACCTCATAACCCCGGGGAAGTCCTGTTCTTTTTATTTAATTTACTTTTTTGCATTTTTCTCTCCTTCTCAATCTCCTTCTCTTTCTCATTTTTCTTTTTGTTTCTTTCATTGAGGACAATGACGAATCTAAGCATGGGGAGGGTTTAGTTGTCTTAAAATCACAGAAATCACAAAAAATTAGTATAATTGTATTAAGCCTTTTAGGAGTATTGTTTTTATTTAACTATATCAAAAATCCAAAAAAATGCTAAAATATATTTGAAAAACAAAATCGAAAATTATTTTCATCTTTATTTTTATGTTTCTTCCAGTGATGTGTAGGCCCGTGCGGTTTTGTAGTTCTACATAGATTTGTTTGAAAAGGTCTGCTAATCTTATCATTTTAACATAGCTTAGTTTTACTAGTTTCTAGTTCTTAAATATAGGCATCTTTTTTCTCATTTTAAGTTAGCAATTTGTAGTTGCTCATCTTATTCGGTTAGTTACGTACGAATGGTTGCGAGGTAATATTAGCTCTTTTTCATTTGTGGGGTAGTCTTTCTTGGTGTCTAGAACTAGTCCCTAGCTACTCTCGAAGCATGTGCGTCGTTTTTACGTACTTTAGAAATGATTTAGGCCACCATTTGACTCGTTTGAGCTTTTCTTGCCCACCAAAAAAACTACCATCGCAAAACAATTTTGGGCCTTTTCCATGTTTATTTGATTTAGCTCCACCTTTATTTCGTTATTTTCTCCAAAGCCAAAATGCCTTTCCTATTTTCACACTAAAACTTTGAGCTTAAAAATCATTTTTGTGAGGGGGTATTATCTTTGAAATGAAAAGAAAATTTTAAAGCATATTTTTGGAGCTCTCTTTTATGAAAAAAAATGTTATTATTAAAATGTTATCAAATCAAAAAAAAAGAGAAAAAAAAGAAAGAAAAAAAAAGAAAAATGAAGTTTATTTGCGGCCAATTTATTAAAGTAAAAAATTTTATGGCCTTTTGTTTGTTTGAAGTACTTATCATTTCTCTTCATGTTTTTTATGTTTATTTTTGAGCTCAACCTTGGTTTAGTGTTTAAGGCCTCATGTTTATCCTTGTTTTCATTTCCTAATCATTTACCTAAGCCAAGTTTTAATGCCTATTAGAAGTCCTATTAATCTTCAGAACGTAAATTCGCGTAGTGGAGAGAGTGTGAACGGACAAGCCTATGACCACCATCATTGATGGATTTTTTGGAGGTTACCTTGAGGTGTTTTAGGGTTAAATTTTATCTAGCAACCTAGTAGTTTGTTATTGCGCCGTTTATTTAGAACTTCTATTTTTTTTATCTTATTTTCATTAATTTTGGATGCCTTGTTTTAGGAATTTTGAAATTTGTAATTCTTCTTTATGTTCTAATTATAATTTTAGGTTTCCACTTTCAAGTTTTCTATTTTGCACTTCTCACCCCACTAGTTGATAAAATAGGAATTAGGATGGTTTAATTTTTAATGTTTTGTTTTTCATATTCATGCAACCTAAAAATGTTTTGTTTTCTTTTTATTATTCTCAAGTTCTTAAATGATATTTGCTTGAGGGCAAGCAAAAACTCTAGCATGGGGGAATTTGATGACTACTTTTAGTCATCATTTTTTGTGGTAGTTTAGTATTCAAATTTCTTAAGTATATTTATATTTTTATGTATTCTTATGCTTGTTTTGTTTTATTTTATGATTAATGTCTTTTAGTCATGATATTTTAATTCCTAATTTTTATTTATATGTTTTATGTATTTTATGTCTTGTTATGTTTAGTTTCAATTTTAATAACTAATGTTTTATTATGTTATGTTGTGCTTAATTTTATGTTTAAAAGCTATCTATGTTTTGTCATAAAAAAATTATAACTAATGTGTTGTGTTATTTTGTTTTATTTGTAAGTTCATGGCCCAACTACATGCAACATGGAGCAGCCCTTCTACATGAATGCAGCCCACCATGCAAGCCAAGGCTCCTTTTCAAGTTCAAACCCAAGCCATGATGTTGGTGCTGCACACATGATGCAACCCGAGCAGCACACTTCAAGATACAACCCACAAAGAGTAGACCGGCCCCCTTCAAGTGCATCTCATGTCACCATTCATGCATGGTCGGCCATCCCCTCTCTCTCTCTCCCCTTTATTGTTTTTTTTCTTTATTCCTCATGCATCTCCCCACTCACTCCTTCTCTCTTATTTATTTCTCATTCACCCCTCTTTTCTGCTCTCTCTCATTCTCATTTAAACCCATACACCACCCTCGTATGTTTTATTTTGTTCTTTTTCTATTTTCCAAAATGACAATGTATATGCATGCATGTAGCTACTCCCTCTCTCCACCTCATTTATTATCATGCATGCATCCTCTATCCATGCTTTTGCCGGCCACCCCCTTGTCCTCTCATCTTCAATTCATTCTAGAACCCTCTCCCTCTCCTATAAAAGTGAAAGATATGGTACTTAAACACCTAGAGGGGCGGGGGTGAATAGGTGACCTAATCCTTTTTACACTTTGATGGCAGCAAACAGTTCTATCACAAAATCTACTTTACTTTTGCACAGCAATAACACATCATACACAGTCACAGCACAATCACAGCATAGCATACACAAGGTTTTATAGTGGTTCCCTAATCTTTGGGTACATCCACTTTCCCCCTTCGCCTATCTAGCAGTGTACTAGATTTGGCCAAACTCCTCCACTGTCTCAGAACTCAAATTGGTTCTTACACCTCAGGCCCAAGGCCTTACAACTCAGCTTTATCCCAAAGCCTACACTCAGCCAATCAAGGCCTACAATCAGCCAACCAAGGCCTACACTCAGCCAACCAAGGCCTACACTCAGAGATCTCAATCTCCTACACTCAGGCTCTCAAGCCCTACCCTCAGCCTTTATAATTATAGTCTTACAATTCACTCAGATCCAAGGGATCCTACAAGTTAAAAATGTATTACAGTAATTAACTCTACAACTCAGAAATAAAAGAGGGGAGTTGAGAGTTTCTTGATGAGTTCTTGGAAGAACTCAGCTGGATTCACTCTGACTTAGCTTTCTTCAAAGCTTCTTGAGTAGAACTGAATAAGACTGAATCCTCCTGCAGTTGTTCCTTGACCTCTGCCACTTAAGATCCAAAATTGAATCTGAATCCTTCTTCTCAGCCTAGTTCCAGAGGCATATTTCTTGGATGGAGCCCTCTCTCTCCAACTTCTTAGATCTGCACTTGGACTGCAAGATCTTCTTGTGTTGATACACTTGGTACCACTTTGATAACTTGTTCTTCAACAATGTGATCCACTTGAACAACTATCTGAACAACAGTTTCTGTAAACTGTAGGTGCCTATTTATAGGCCTTCTTCATGGTAACCGGCTGGTCCGGTCCATAACTGACTTCTGATATCTCTGACAGGTGCTGTAGACCGGCTGGAACGGCAGCTGTCAAGTCATCCAGTCACTTCTTGAAAATCTCTAACTGTCTGTAAGTGTCGAGACTTTCTGTCTTTAAGTGTCGACACTTATAGTCCAAGTGTCGACACATGTTGTGTAAGTGTCGACACAAGTCTACAAGGTGTCGACACAACTCCTTGTATGTCTCGACACAGATTCTTCTGCATGTGTCGACACTGAAATTGAGTGTCGACACAAGTACTTGTTCTTCTAGCTTTTGCTGAATTCTTCCAAGTGTCGACACATCTCCTTTGTGTCGACACAACTTCTTGTGTTGAATCTGTCAAGTGTCGACACTGCTTCTTGGTGTCGACACATAGTCTTCAATGTCGATACTTGCTGAGTGTCGACCCATCTCCTTGTGTCGACACACCTTCTTCTTGTTGAGACTTCAGCCGAGTGTCGACACATTCCCTTAGTGTCGACACTTGTACTTAGAATATTTTTGTTGATCTTTCTGATCTTTGCTAAGTGTCGACACAGCTCCTTGTGTCGACACTTTCTTCAAGTGTAGAGTCTTTAGCTGAGTGTCGACACATTGTGCTGGGTGTCGACACTTACTTCATGTGTTGACTCTTCTGGTTGTGTGTCGACACATTGTGCTGGGTGTCGACACATACTTCAAGTGCTGGCTCTTCTATTGAGTGTCGACACATTGTTCTGAGTGTCGACACTTTAACTTAGTCTCTGCAGACTTTTGTGAGTGTCGACACAGCTCCAATTGTCGACACTTTCTGGTGTAGACACAGCTTCACTGGGTGTCGACACAGCCCCTTGTGTCGACACATTCTGTCTGCACTTTCCTTCACTAAGTGTCGACACAGCTCCAAGTGTCGACACTTTCTATCTGGTGTCGACTCTGCATCCCAGGTGTCGACACAATGACTCCAAGTGTCGACACTGCTTGTCTGGGTGTCGACACAAGTCTTCTTAAGTGTCGACACTTTCCCTCTGGGTGTCGACACATGGAATTAGAAACTTTTTGCTTCAGTCCAGTGATTACTTAACCTGCACAAGTAAACTCAACATACATCAAATACATTATGATGTATATCATTTAGTTGGGTGAGGCTTCTTCAAATCAGGTACATTTGACCAATGTACCCAACAATCTCCCGCTATTTGGAGAAGTCATAACCCTTAGTCAATGATATACACCATTCATAATTAAAAATTACAAAATGATGTAAAGCAGATTATTTACAGCAGGGTAAACATAAACATGTAATAATTCACACATGTATACACATTCATCATTTCAGAACAAACAAGAAATAGACACATTCACAGAACAATCATGAAATATATTTATCATATATTGTTCTAACATTTTTCTTATACATCTTCAATGGTTTACAAAAATGTTTTACATTTAAAAGATTACAAAATAATCTTCAAGTAATTTCTTAATCTATTTCTGGTCTGGTTCCTTGATAACTATCCCTTTGCCAGCTTGGACTTTAGCTTTGATAAGGGGCTTCAACAGTTTCAGCATCAGCAGGCTTCTTGCCTTTTAGATCTTTCTTTTTAAGTTCTTCTGCCTTGATCTTCTGCCTCTCAAAATAATGATATGGCTTAGGGAAGTACTTGCTAGGCTCCACTGCAGTAGGAGGTAGCTTTCCCATCTTAGCCTTCCTTCTATACTGAACTATTGCTTCCTGCCTGATCTCATGCTTTCTCCATTCAGCTTCAGAAAACCATTTGTTTCTGTCATGAGTATTGTCCTTGGCAGCTTTCCAGGCAGTTAAAATTATATTCCTAGAGGTAGGGCTTCACTGTTCAAAATCTGGCCTTTGTTCTGCTTGTTCCCTAAACCTCTTCTTGGACAACCTTGTCTCTTCCTCCTTCTGTAATGCCTCTTGCATGGCTTCAGTAATAGGTTGAACAACCTTTTCAATATGGATATTGTCCTTGCCCTCAAGTGGGCTATACATGGTGCTCACATCTGCTTGAATCATTTCAAAGTCTGGAGGTGGATAAATGACTTGAGCTACTTCTGGTGGCTCACCTCCAAAATAAGCAGGGTTAATGCCTGATTCAGCAACATCTTGGTCATCACACAGAGGAGGGTATCCAAGTGTAGCCCTGATTGAATTTGATATCCATTTTGCATGATCAGAACTTGTCTTGACAAGTACTCTCTCCCCCTTTATGACTTCTCTAGCCATGTGATCTCTGACACCATCCTTTTGGAATCTGATTTGGCTATCCAAGTATCTGATTCCCTCTTTAAAGAATGGTTTCAGCTTTTGAAGTTGTTCAGAGATAGCTTTCTGGGAGGCTTGGATTGCAGTCTTCACAGCAGAAATTTCCTCTTGAAAGGCTTTGTCAAAGTCAGCTTTAGCAGCAGCAGTTGATGTAGAAGGTTCAGCAGCCTTGGTCTTCAACTCAGTGACTATAGCATTATGGGAGGCAGTCAAATTGTCATTCATTCTTAACTGATTCTCAAGAACATATCCTTGTTTCAATGGTATATCATCAACTTGGTCTTTGATTTTCTCCTGGTGTGTTACCAAATACACCACTGCATTTCCACCTTTGTGGAAGCATTCATTCATCTCCTTCTTGTTAAGGTTCATTTCAAACCTTATAGACTTTATATCTTGGGCCAGATCAAACTGTAAAGCTTTGTGCCCTTCATCTACATAAGCTTCAATAGCTTTTCTCTGTTTATCCATTTTAATCTGTAGTGCAATCAGTAAAGCACTATAATCAACTGTTGGAGCTTGTTGAACTATAGGCTGTGGGGCTATAGATTGCAGAGCTTTCTTATAACTTTGACTTCTCCTTTTAAAACATACAGTTTCTTCTTCTTAGCCCTAGCACTCTCCTCATCTTCAGAGGCAGAAGTGCTGGCTATGTCAACCCTATCCTTAGGGCTTTGAGGCTTCTCAGTTTGCACATCAGGTGCTTTCTCAGTTTCCAGCCTAATAGGCTCTTCCAGATCTTGTACTTGCTCCCCTCAGCACCAGCAGTATCTCTTCCAGCAGCTTCTTTGTCCATATCAAAATCAGCTTGATCTAGATTAAGGAATAAGTCTTTCATTGTAAACTCTTGTGGATACTGTGCAGGGGAAGTTCTTGGGTCTTCAACCACTTGGTTAGGAATCACTTCTTGTACAGCAGATGTGTCTTCTCTAACAACATCTGGAACTGGACTATGCAGCTGAGTTTGCTGAGAAACATCAGACAAATCAACATCTTCTTTAAGATATTCTAAAGTATTTAGGTCAGTGAGTACCTCTTGGTTGATGGTGGTGGCTTGCTCACTGTCCAGTGTAGATGGTTCTTCTACAATTGGAGGCTCCCCTGGCTTTGATCCCTGTGGATGGGGATAGCTTGTGGTAGCTCCCCTGGATCTCAGCAGTCTCTTGAGCAGCAGGAGTCTTCTCTGCAGGCACTTCCTCATGATCATCAGGAGTGAAAACAACTTGTTCTTCACTCCCTGAACTGCTTGTGGACACTTGTTCCACAGGAGCTGTCTTCCTTTTCTTCTTTGGAGGAGTATCTTTCTCAGTAATTGTCTTCTCTGGGGTTGCCATTTCTTTGGACAACACCCTATCCCATCTTGAAAAGATCCTTTGATCCATCTTCCTCATGTGGTTTATCTTGCTGCCTGCAGCAGTATTCATTACCTCTGGTATGGTACCAGCTAGGTAGAGACTTAAGATTCTGCCCAGATTGGGCTTCTTCAGACTTTATTTAATTTTCTCATAAACCACTGTAGACCAATCTGTTTTCAGAGTCAAGATTATCCTTGTCATGATGCCAAACATATGGGCAGACACTCTATCATGCCCTCCAGTCTTGCTGAGTAAGACTTTTCCCACAATCTCAGACATGAATTTTCCTTGATTATTCATGCCTTTCCTGTTAAATACATAACCTATCTTCATCTTTGGATCAAGACCACACCATGTTAAAGCTTCCCTGGTCTTTGAAGCAGTAACCTCTTCTTCATCTTGAGTTTTTGGTAGCTGGAGTACCTTCCTCAGACTCTTTGGTGAAACCTTGACCTTAGTTCCATGAACTCTGGATTTGATTCTGAATCTAGATTCATCTACTGCAGCTCCATTAAGGAATTCAAGTACTTCCTTCTTCCAAATCTTTGTAGGTTCAGACAAGAGATATTCTAGTCCAGAATCGCCGACGAGAGTTACAACCGCCTTGATTTCTGCATCTGCATCGTCGAACGCGCTGCGCACAAGCTCATAACCCTCGTTAACGTTCTCCTCAAGCTTAGGAGCCATTAGGGTTTGTTGAAGTTGTCTTTAGAAAAGAGAGGTGTCGACACAGTAGTTTTGGTCTCGAAACTTTGAAAGCGTGTCGACAAACAAAGACAGAACCCTATTTATACCTTTCTGATTTTGAAGATGAACAGGCGGGACAGCTAACTTAAAATGTGTCGACACTGGCAATAAGTGTCGACACTGACTTATAATGTCTCGACACACATGTGTCGACACAAGTTTAGTCAACAGATTTTATGTGTCGACACATGGTTATGTGTCGACACAACATAACTCGACACATTGTCGAGACTTTACTTAGAAAATTCTGAGTAAAACATAAGTGTCGACACCACTTTGGATGTGTCGACACCTACTTGTCATGTGTCGACACTAACATTCTGAAGTGTCGACACCAACATCCTGGATGTGTCGACACCTTTTTCCTGAGTGTCGACACCACTATTCTGTGTCAACATAGACTTGTCTATGTGTCGACACCTTTTTACTTAGCCAATTTTAATTCTGTAAACTTACTCTAAGTTTAACATTCCTAGTTCTATTTTGAATCTATTGAACTTAGCTTCTTCTAGGGGCTTAGTAAACATATCAGCTATTTGATTATCAGTTTAACATATTCAAGTAAAATATCTTCTCTTTCTACATGCTCCCTAAGAAAATGATATTTAATTTCAATATGTTTAGTTCTACTATGTGATACAGGGTTATTAGCTATTGAAATAGCACTTGTAGAATCACCGAAAAGTGGAGTTCTACTTACCTGAAATCCAAAGTCCTCTAGCTGATCTTGTATCCACAGAAGTTGAGCACAGCAACTTCCTGCAGCTACATACTCTGACTCAGCTGTGGAGATAGCCACACTGGTTTGCTTCTTGCTACTCCATGAAATTAGTCTCCCACCTAGGAATTGACAGGTTCCAGTAGTGCTCTTTCTATCTTCTTTGCATACTGCAAAGTCTGCATCTGAATAACATGTTAGATCAAAATATCCATTTCTAGGGTACCAGAGGCCTAGATAGGGAGTGCCCTTTAGATATCTCAATATTCTTTTGACTGCAGTCAAATGAGACTCTTTAGGGCAGGCTTGATACCTGGCACAAACACATGTAGCATACATAATGTCAGGTCTACTAGCAGTCAAGTATAATAGGGAGCCAACTATCCCTCTATACAAGGTTTCATCTACAGGTTTCCCTGCATCATCCTTGCTAAGAGACATACTTGACCCCATATGAGTCTTCATGGTGCTGGATGAATCCATACCATACTTCCTTATGAGTTCTAGGGTGAACTTGGACTGACATATGGATAAACCACTTTCAGTCTGTTTAACTTGGAGACCCAAGAAAAACTTCAGCTCTCCCATACTACTCATCTCAAACTGACCTTGCATAAGTTTTGCAAACTTTTTGCAAAGGCTGCTTTCAGTAGACCCAAATATAATGTCATCTACATATATTTGGACTAGTATTACTTTGCCTCTAGATTCCCTAAGGAATAGAGTCTTATCTATTTTCCCCCTTGAGAACTTGTTCTCAATGAGGAAACTAGATAGGGTTTCATACCAAGCCCTAGGGGCTTGCTTTAACCCATATAAAGCTTTCCTAAGTCTATAGACATGATGAGGTAGAGTTGGATCAACAAAACCTGAAGGCTGCTCCACATAGACTTCTTCTTTAAGATTACCATTTAGGAATGCTGACTTGACATAAATTTGGTATACCTTGAATCCTTGATAGGTTGCATAGGCCAAGAACATCCTTATGGCTTCCAGTCTGGCTACTGGAGCAAAGGTTTGATCAAAATCAATACCTTCTTCTTGCATATATCCTTTAGCAACCAGTCTAGCCTTATTCTTAATGATGACCCCTTGTTCATCCATCTTATTCCTGTAGATCCACTTAGTTCCTATCACATTGTGGTCTTTAGGTTTAGGAACTAATTCCCAGACCTTGCACCTCTTGAACTGATTAATCTCTTCTTGCATTGCTTCAGTCCATTGTGGATCTTGTATTGTTTCTTCAAACTTCTTGTGTTCAACTTGTGACAGAAAGCTGGAATAGATTGCAGCATTCTGATTTCTGCTCCTTATTTGAACTCCTTGTCTTGGATCTCCAATAATCAGCTCTACTGGATGATCTCTAAGATTCCTGTAGGCTGGAGGCATCCTAACTTCTGGTTGAACCATTTCAGCATCTGCATCATGTTGTATACCTTGGATTTCTTCAGCAACTGGCACATGTAGTTCTCCCCCTGGACAACAGCTACTTTCTTCTACTTGCTGTCTTGCAGTAGGCACTTCTTCTATAGTAAGCTTGTCCATTTTCTTTGTCAAACCTGTGGGGCTGCATACACTGCTAGACAACTCATTATTAATAAGTTTAGTCTCATCAAAAACTACATGCACTGATTCTTCTACAACTTGTATAGTCAAGTTGTAGACTCTATAAGCCTTACTATTATTACTGTACCCAACAAAAATTCCCTCTTGGGACTTGGCAGCAAACTTAGTTAAGTAAGACTTCCCATTGTTAAGTATGAAGCATTTGCAACAAAGATCCTAAAATAGGATAGGTTTGGTTTCCTGCCTTTCACAACTTAATAGGGGGTCTTGTTAAGCCTCTTAGTGATGGTAGCCCTATTTATAACATGGCATGCAGTATTAACTACTTCAGCCCAGAAATATTCTGGCAGTGATGTATCACTTAGTAGGGTCCTACCAGCCTCTATCAAGGTCCTATTCTTCCTTTCAGCAATGCCATTTTGCTGAGGTGTTCTAGGTGAAGAGAATTCTTGAAATATCCCAAAGTTTTCACACAGTTTTGTCATGCTATCAGACTGAAATTCAGTACCATGGTCACTTCTAATCTTGACCACTGTACTATTTAGTTCATTCTGAATTTGCTTGACAAAGCTATAGAAGACACTAGGTGTTTCAGATTTCTGTCTTAAGAAGAACACCCAGGAAAACCTTGAGTAGTCATCTACAACTACAAAGGTATAGACCTTCCTACCTAAGCTGTGAACTGGCATTGGACCAAAGAGATCCATATACAAGAGGTATAAACAGCTCACAGCATCTTTGTTCTCTATGCTTCTAAAGGTGGATTTAGTCTGCTTGCCCTTTTGACAAGCTGAGCAAATACCATCTTTAACACACTTAACTTGAGGACCATTCCTCACTAACTCTTTACTAAAGAGTTTGCTAATAGTCTTGTAGTTAAGATGGGCAAGCCTCTTGTGCCATTTGACACAATGAGAGACCTTCTCATCAGCTACAAGACATACTGGAGAACCATTGTTCTCAATCATAATGTCTAGGCAGTAGACATTCCTCTTCCTATAACCAGTCAAAATGATCTCTTGATCACTTGACCTCTTGATATGACAACCATTTTTAACAAATGAGATGTCATACCCTACATCACTTAATTGACTTATACTTATTAGGTTGTGTTTCAACCCTTTAACATAAGCCACTTGAGTAATGGTAACTAAGTTTGTAGAAATGTTACCAAATCCTTTGATGATTCCTTTTTCAGAACCACCAAAGGTTACTTTTGGACAATCTTTTACTGGAATGTAGTCCTTTAGTAATCTTCTTGTTCCAGTCATATGTCTGGAACATCCACTGTCCAAGTACCATGTAGGGGTATGGCCACTTGGACTCACCTGCAAAACAGATTAATGAACCTTAGAACCCAAAGAATTCTTGGGTCCTTGGTACTTGTTAGTCTGTAACTTGACAAAACTACCTACTGGCTTTCCACCAGGTAGCTTGCTACTCACTTTGGCACTAACATTGTGCCAACAGTCCACTGCAAAGTGGCCAACCTTGCCACAGCACCAGCATTCAAACTTGTTGTACCTTTGCTTAGGTACAGCCTTGGCTGTCTTGTCTACAGCAGCCTTATTGAATGTTGGGGCTTTGTCCTTGGACTTAGACTTGGACTGCTCAGTCCTAGCAGGTCTAATAAAGCCCAGTCCAGCCTTGCCTTTATGATGAACAAAATCATCAATTAAAGGTAACACTGACTTAGGTTTAGAAAACCTAGCAACTAAGTCCTTCTCCTTCTGAAGATTGATCTCCAGACTCTTAATTTGATCATTCTTAAAAGTGATAGTACCCATCTGAATCACTGTTATGTGTTTCAGCCTAGCTATCTCATTAAGCTTTTGATCAAACTGCTTCTCCAAATCTGTTGCACCAGCTTTAAGATCAGCAATTTCCTTTGCCAGACTTTTGGCTAGGGACTTGCTTTTCTTGTAAGCTTGCAACAGCACCTTATATTCATCTATAAGCTGATGAATATCATCCTCAGTCTCAGATACATCCTCATCACTTGATGATGATGAATCTGATCCTGAACTAGAACAAGAAACTGAATTTAAACTTGAACTTTGTACCTGACTGGGTCCTGGCTGCTCCAGGATTTTGGCACTCTCTGTCAAAGCCATTAGCCTTGGCATTGACTGTCTTCTTGTTCATAAATAGACTTCATTAACTGCATGAATTCTTCCACTTCTTCTTCAGCAAACAGCCCTATGTAGGCTTCAGCCTCAGACTCAGTTTCTGAAGAAGAGATATCTGATAGAGTCTTCTCCTTCTTGGCTACAAAAGACTTCTCTTTCTTCCTTTGAAGTGAGTCTTTTTCCTGTCACCAGAATCCTTTCTCTTCTCTGGACAATCTGCAATAACATGGCCCTGTCTATTGCAGCAATATCACACTATCTTTGATCCAGTTGCCTTGCTAGATTTTGTCCTTTTCTTGTCATTCTTTGAAGACCTCTTTTTCTGATAAGAGTCTTCCTTTCCATGTGATGTAGAAGGCCTTGACCTCCACTGTTTCTTTTTCAAAAACTTCTGAAAGTGTCTAGTGAAAGCAACAAAGTCTTCATCACTTTCACTGCTCTTAGTCTTTGTGCTGACTGACTCATCTGATTCTGATTCAATTACCTCTGGAGGTGGAGTTGATGACTTATTCCTGCACTTTCTGTGAACTTCTGTTTTGAAAGCAACTGATCTTTCCTTGTGTTCAATTCTTGTTGACTTCTCCTCCTCTTTCCTCACTGTCAATTGCATTTCATAAGACAACAACTTGCCAAACAGTGTAGGAGGAGGAAATTCCCCCAACTTAGCCATTTCTCTATTGGCACAGATCTTTATGTCCCAATCTTTGGTTATGGACCTTAGGAACTTGTCATTTAGTTCATAGTTACTGAACTCTCTTCCATAATACATGAGTTCATTAACTATTCTGTAGAACTTCTTGTAGCACTCAGTTATGCTATCATCTTTACTGATGTATTGTAAATATACGTATTTTTATGCACATTAATTTAGTAGTTTTCATTTATTTTCGTCGTTTTTACTTATTTTTGTTCAATAAAAATGCTCCTATTCTTGTAAATTTATTACTAACTTGCTTTATTTTATTTTTCAGAAAAATACCAAAATCTGCCAAAATTGGGCAGTACACGCCCGTGACAATTTGGTCACGCCCGTGATTGGGCCGTGACATTGCATTTCCCGTGAAATTGCAAAATTTCTGAAGTAAAAGCTTGACATGCCTGGGGTCACGCCCGTGTCACCCGACACGGGGCGTGACCCAAGCTCGTGTCCTCTCCTCTCGACGAATTCATCTCGACGATCGTCGAGTGTCGACACCAATAGTCACGCCCAGCGTCACGCCCGTGACATGGGGCGTGACTCAATTTCCGCTCGACGATTTCGACTCGACACTTTCCACTCGACATTCGTCGAGTGTCGACACCAACTGACATGCCCAGCGTCACGCCCGTGACCTGGGGCGTGACCTTTCCAGCTAGCCCGACAAGATGCTGCCGAAGACTTTCGGCGCAACCCGCCCCCGGTTCTACCTCCCCGACACGCCCAGAGTCACGCCCGTGACCTAGGGCGTGACTGCCGCGAACTCAGCCCGAAGTCAACTTTCCTGTCCAATCGCCGGCCGCCTTCATGAATAGTACTGTCACGCCCCCCCAATACGCCCGTGACCGAGGGCGTGTACTTAGAATTTTTTGCCTATAAATTGCCCAGTTCTGTAAGGTCCAAGGGTTCAGATTTTTGGGCCAATTTAGTGTCTTTTTGTGGGCTGCATCCGTGATTTCTAAAGCTATGTAAGGAGATTTCTCCCTTTTTATTTCATGTCTTGTTTTGCTTTAGCTTTAGCCCTTGTAATAGCTTGTAATAGTTCCTAAAAATCAATAAAATGTTAGATTTTCTCTTCATATTTAGTTTTGGAATGAACACTTGTGCCCACTTTCCTTCTCCTTTTTATCCTTGGTTTTATCTTTGTTCTTCATTTAGTTCTTCTTTTATGAAATGTGTGTGTGTGTATGAGTGTAACTTATTTACTTTACATGTTTTTTTTAACTTGTTTTCATGCTTAGGTATGCTAGGTTTTCCTCTTTTTCTCCTTATCTTTTCTTGAAAGAATTTTGATTTCATTCTTATGATTTTATAAAAGAGATTTGAAAAGTGATTTTGTTCTTTTTTTTACTTAGTTTTCTTTTAGGATTGTAAAAGCCTCTTTTGTTCTTTTCATCTTCTTTTTCACCTTTTTTATCACTTTCATAACATCATAAGACTGAAAATATTGGCATTTTAATTTTCCAAAAACTTTGGTTTTAAATTTGTTTTGAAAAACTTTTGTCTTCTAAAAATTGAAATTTCCTCTTTTTATTTGTTTTTGGCAAAACCTAAGCATGAAAAAGTTAAAATTTTAATTTTTAGGTAACTTTCATTTTGCTTTTTATTTGTGTGTGTGAGTGTATGAGCCTAAATTTCCTTTTGTTCTTCTTAATCTTCATATAGAGTGTGTGTGAGTGTAGGTGTATAACTTTTATGCTTTGATTCAAATTGTGTAGAGTGTGTGAGTGTAGGTGTTAAATTTTAATGCTTTCTTTTAATTGCTTTCTTTTAATGCTTTGTTCAATTTTGTAGAGTGTGTGAGTGTAGGTGTTAGCTTTATTGCTTTCTTGAAATTCATATGGAGTGTGTGTGTTTGTGTGCATTTATTTCCGCCTACTCGTTAAGAGTTAAATGGCGCATCGTTTTCATTTTCAGTCCTACTCGTTCGAGTAGGACTTGTAATTTTTCTTGCTTTATTTTTCCGCCTACTCACTTGAGTTTAATGGCCGGACTTTATTTCCCGCCTACTCGTTTGAGTAGGATTTGTAATTTTTCTTTCTTTAATTTTTCCGCCTACTCACTTGAGTTTAATGGACGGACCTTTTAGCCCTGTAATCGCATTTATTTTCTCCTACTCATTCGAGTAGGACTCGCTTTCATTTCAGTCCTACTCGTTTGAGTAGGACTTGCAATTTCAGCTTTTATTTACCGCCCCCACTCGTTTGAGTGGGACTCGCAAATTTGAAAAATGCAAATTTCTTTTATGTGTAACTTAGTTCCTTTTTAATTTATAATTTGGAGTGTGCGTGAGTTCTTGTTTTAGCTAGTTTTTCAGTTTTCTAAATGTTGTTATTTTTCTTGTGTCCCCTTCTTATAAACGTTTAGTGTTTAATTTCGATCTCGCGCCTCACTAAATTATAAGCCGTCCCCATACCGATGTGTGGCTAATCGATTATTAGCCTCGGCATCGAAGAGCATTGGGACATTTAAAATGATTTATAATAATTGAAGCTCTTTATTTTCATTTTAATTTAAGCACTTAAGGTTTTACCCCGGGTTTACGACGCGTAGGACCACATATCGATGTGTGGGCCCTATTTCCGTAGTCCATATGCTAGCTAGCCGAGAGGCCGTGCATATGGACCGATCACACCTGGGTAAATAGAGTTGCGTGCATACCCTCGAGAGAGGACAAGCGTAATTCTACCGGATTGGGTTCCCCACCCAATAGTGGGGTTCTTAGCGTAAAGCGGGCGTTAAGAGGAATCCTTCGTCGGACTAACGTTCGGTCGAATAGTCTTAACGTTTAGGTGAGCGATATCCCTATAGCTAGGTGAGCTCACATTTGTGGAACCTCCACGGCCAGGTTGCCTTACTATTAATTTGAAAACTAAGTTTTTTATTATTAAAAATTGTTTTAGTCTTAATCCGATTCGATGCCGAGCGTTAACCCTTCATCGAATATTTTCTAAATCGTTTTTTCGCTCCTTTTCTTTTCCGTCTTTTATTAAGTAAAAAAAATCCACCTTACTTTCAGTAAAATAATAGTCCTCCAGGAGGAGTAAGAATAGTCAACACGACCCCAAGAACAATACGACCTCGGTATTCCCCCGAATATCGAGTACTACTTGCAATAGGTGCACTTGCCTACCCGAGCAAGCCCGCGGCGATCGACTCACCGAACCAACCACAGTAAGAGTCTGTTCGCGGGCCCATCAAGTATTTGGCGCCGTTGCCTGGGAATCTCTTTTCGAGTTGCTATTTCGAAT
Organism: Platanthera guangdongensis; assembly: GCA_039583875.1. Taxonomy (NCBI): domain Eukaryota; kingdom Viridiplantae; phylum Streptophyta; class Magnoliopsida; order Asparagales; family Orchidaceae; genus Platanthera; species Platanthera guangdongensis. Next base: position 114,399,156 of record CM077155.1, on the reverse strand, counting down.
TCCGGAGTCTATTAATTTTACGCGTCGAACCAACCACTTGAAAGATATGGTACCTAAACACCTAGAGGGGGGGGGGGGTGAATAGGTGACCTAATCCTTTTTACACTTTGATGGCAACAAACAGTTCTATCACAAAATCTACTTTACTTTTGCACAGCAATAACACAGCATACACAGTCACAGCACAATCACAGCATAGCATACACAAGGTTTTATAGTGGTTCCCCAATCTTTGGGTACATCCACTTTCCCCCTTCGCCTATCTAGCAGTGTACTAGATTTGGCCAAACTCCTCCACTGTCTCAGAACTCAAATTGGTTCTTACACCTCAGGCCCAAGGCCTTACAACTCAGCTTTATCCCAAAGCCTACACTCATCCAATCAAGGCCTACACTCAGCCAACCAAGGCCTACACTCAACCAACCAAGGCCTACACTCAGAGATCTCAATCTCCTACACTCAGGCTCTCAAGCCCTACCCTCAGCCTTTATAATTATAGGCTTACAATTCACTCAGATCCAAGGGATCCTACAAGTTAAAAATGTATTACAGCAATTAACTCTACAACTCAGAAATAAAAGAGGGGAGTTGAGAGTTTCTTGATGAGTTCTTGGAAGAACTCAGCTGGATTCACTCTGACTTAGCTTTCTTCAAAGCTTCTTGAGTAGAACTGAATAAGATTGAATCCTCCTGCAGTTGTTCCTTGACCTCTGTCACTTAAGATCCAAAATTGAATCTGAATCCTTCTTCTCAGCCTAGTTCCAGAGGCTGATTTCTTGGATGGAGCCCTCTCTCTCCAACTTCTTAGATCTGCACTTGGACAGCAAGATCTTCTTGTGTTGATACACTTGGTACCACTTTGATAACTTGTTCTTCAACAATGTGATCCACTTGAACAACTATCTGAACAACAGTTTCTGTAAACTGTAGGTGCCTATTTATAGGCCTTCTTCATGGTAACCGGCTGGTCCGGTCCATAACTGACTTCTGATATCTCTGACAGGTGCTGTAGACCGGCTGGAACGGCAGCTGTCAAGTCATCCAGTCACTTCTTGAAAATCTCTAACTGTCTGTAAGTGTCGAGACTTTCTGTCTTTAAGTGTCGACACTTATAGTCCAAGTGTCGACACATGTTGTGTGAGTGTCGACACAAGTCTACAAGGTGTCGACACAACTCCTTGTATGTCTCGACACAGATTCTTCTGCATGTGTCGACACTGAAATTGAGTGTCGACACAAGTACTTGTTCTTCTAGCTTTTGCTGAATTCTTCTAAGTGTCGACACATCTCCTTTGTGTCGACACAACTTCTTGTATTGAATCTGTCAAGTGTCGACACTGCTCTTGGTGTCGACACATAGTCTTCAATGTCGATACTTGCTGAGTGTCGACACAGCTCCTTGTGTCGACACACCATCTTCTTGTTGAGACTTCAGCTGAGTGTCGACACATTCCCTTAGTGTCGACACTTGTACTTAGAATATTTTTGTTGATCTTTCTGATCTTTGCTAAGTGTCGACACAGCTCCTTGTGTCAACACTTTCTTCAAGTGTAGAGTCTTTAGCTGAGTGTCGACACATTGTGCTGGGTGTCGACACTTACTTCATGTGTTGACTCTACTGGTTATGTGTCGACACATTGTGCTGGGTGTCGACACATACTTCAAGTGCTGGCTCTTTTATTGAGTGTCGACACATTGTTCTGAGTGTCGACACTTTAACTTAGTCTCTGCAGACTTTTGCTGAGTGTCGACACAGCTCCAAGTGTCGACACTTTCTGGTGTAGACACAGCTTCACTGGGTGTCGACACAGCTCCTTGTGTCGACACATTCTGTCTGCACTTTCCTTCACTAAGTGTCGACACAGCTCCAAGTGTCGACACTTTCTGTCTGGTGTCGACTCTGCATCCCAGGTGTCGACACAATGACTCCAAGTGTCGACACTGCTTGTCTGGGTGTCGACACAAGTCTTCTTAAGTGTCGACACTTTCCCTCTGGGTGTCGACACATGGACTTAGAAACTTTTTGCTTCAGTCCAGTGATTACTTAACCTGCACAAGTAAACTCAACATACATCAAATACATTATGATGTATATCATTGAGTTGGGTGAGGCTTCTTCAAATCAGGTACATTTGACCAATGTACCCAACAAAAAGGAACCCATGTCTCATGCTAGAGGAGGATTTTTGGAGAGAGCAAGTGAAGTAGTAGTTCAAGAGAGAGTGCTTTCTTTCATGTTTATTACATGTTGTGAAGTTTTCATTAGTGTAACCTTTGCTTTTGTTAGTGTAATCTTTTATTTGGTAGCATAATCTTGTCTCTTTATTATTTTGTACTTCTCCATTTTTATTAATCAATGAAAATGAATTTTCTTCCTTTTATTGTGTTTTCTTCCTCAACTATGCGTAGCTAATCTTCTTTTAGCATTTGATCATGAGAATCCATGATTTGAGATAGGAATTCTTTTTTACTTCGTAATTTTATTTTTGCTAAATTTCGCTCGATCTCTCTTTGATTTATTTTGAGCCGACTCCGTATTTCCGGTATACGGTAGTAGACCTTTGATCTCATTTCATAGTAGTCGAGAGACTCGTTGATTTGAAAGATCACTCAAAGAAGGAAGGAGTTTCACGCAATCCTAGAGATAGGACGACGTAAATCCTCCGGATTGGAGTCAAATCCAATAGTGCGGATCGCCTCGATAATGCAACTTTAGGCCTCTTTGATTTGCAAAGAGATTTCGATCAAAGTGTCTATAAGTTAGGAGACTTAATGCTCTAGCGAGATTTTGTCTTATTTTTGGATCCGTCACGGTCGAGTTTAATTCGCAATTATAAAATTATATTTTTATTTCTCTTATCTCTTTTCACGGTGAATCATAGATTATGTGCTATCTTTTAATCCATGGCTTCGTTTTAATTTTGTTTCAGTTTAATTTTAAAAATTCTCAAAACCCAGCAATCTTTCGGTAGGATAATAGTAGAAGCGTGAGTAGCAGTACTTGACAGCCCCGATTTTAAATACGACCTTGGTACTACAATTCTATAGGTACACTTGCCTTTTCGGATTGATAGTGAATTCAATTCACCAAAGGTACACTCTCTATCTAGCTCCACTTCTGATTCAAAATATGAGACCAGTCCAAATAATGATGCATCATCATCTTATGATAAAGATGGATCAGAATCTGAGGAAGATGTCAATCAATTAATTGACAAGTATGGTGCCCTTCTGGATGCTTTGAAAAAGGAGCTACAAGTTGGCTAAGAAACAAGCTAAAGAGATTATCTCATTATAAGTATATACTTCCCAGCAGGCTAAGACAATATCCTTGCTGGATTAGAAGACAAGGAAAGTCAGCCAACTAAAGACCATAACAATCTTCCAGATTTGAACCATTAAACATAAGAACGCAATTATTCTTGATCTTGAAGAGAATCTCCAAAGGGATAAAAGAATTGTGGCCAAATATTCAATGCTCAATACCGTGTTGCCCCTGATAGACTCATTTTCCTCTCAAAAGGGTAAGAATGGGTTGGGATTCAATGGGAACACTACAGTTGTCCATTCTCAAGGGAAAGGAAAAGCTCCAGTTCTGCCCCTGACATCAATGCCTCCCATCTCTTTTAATAAAGTGACATTACAATCAAATTGGTATGACAAAGAAAGCATCTATGGTCTCTGATTGAATGGTAGATCCACTAGTGTGAACAAAATATTACAGCTATGATGGAAGATATATGTAACGCCCCGAAACTCAAATGAGCAAAGGGGGACGTTTTGGGCCAGTTTGGGTTCTGGCTGCAGGAACACGGCCTGGGACATGGGCGTGTCCCAGGGCGTGTCAAGCTTGTGTCGACACTAAGACGGGATGTCGACACTTTGGTCTCGACATTGTGTCGAGACTTGGCACACGGCCTACGACACGGGCGTGTCGCAGGGCGTGTCGACCCGTGTCGACACTTAGCCGCGAAGTCGACACTCTGCGTTCGACGAGGTGTCAAGACATGGCACACGGCCTGCGACACGGGCGTGTTTGCAGGGCGTGTCGACCCGTGTCAACACTCGTCCCGGGAAGTCGGCACTTTGGTGTCGACAATGTGTCGAGACAAGGCACACGGCCTAGGACACGGGCGTATCCAAGGCCGTGTCCGTAGGTCGACGATCTTCGCTCGACGAAGTGTCGAGTGTCAAGACCGTGTACATGGCCTGGGGTCCAGGCGTGTTGAGGTGACACGGGTAAGGACACGGGCGTGTCCTAGAACCCGTGCAGTGCTCGGGTTGATTTTGGGAAAAATGATAGGAGTACACGGCCGGCCCCACGGCTGTGTCAAGTGGAACACGGGCTTGTCAGATCGAACACGGGCGTGTTCGATACCCGTGTGAGGTTCCAGGCGAGCCGATTTTGACGGCGAATGAGGCACACGGCCCTGGACACGGGCGTCTGCCAGGCCGTGTTCGGTCCAGATTGGGCATTTCAGTCCCGAATCAAAGCCGTTCGTTTCCTTATTTTGAGATCCAACGGCTAGGGGTTGTTCCTGAAGGGATATACACGGGATTGGACTTAGAAACCCTCACTTTTTCTTAAGTGCTATCTTTCTAAATCCTTAGAGAGAGAGGAGAGCCAAGGGTGGAAGAAGGAGCTAGATCCCGCCATTGGAGGAGCTTCGAAGCTCCGAGCCGGATCCACGGAGGCAAAGCTAGTGCGGTGCTTTTCATCCGATTACTTTTCAATGGAGCCAAAGAGGAACGCTAGTGTAACGATCCTCATCTTGAGCATGAGTAGCTCTCTTTCTTTGCATAGGAAGCCCGCTCTCGCGAGTTTGCGGAGAGTTGGAGGCGTTCCTTCGGGTAGATATGTGAAGTCCCCGTTGTTTAGAGTCCGTAAGCGAGAACAGACATAGGCATGATGTGTGAAGCCTACCCGGACATGTTGGTCTGGATCGGTGATGTTGCAGTGCATAATGCGGGAGAAGACTCCGTGCTATTGGTTGTTTTCGGGTTTTCTACGCGATAGATTGCAGCAGGGAGCCTTGGGACTAACCCAAAGGTGCACCCGGAAAACTGGGTGGATACGAGATTTTGCCAACTTGGTGGCCTGAGCGACAACTTGAACATAACCGGGTTATGTGACTTGTGATGGAAATGGGACTCGGCGGAAGTTTGACCCGCGCAAATTGCTTAAATTGTCGTTGCGATGTGAGCACGGGTTAGATGGAACCGTACCCGTTCTATGTCGTTCGGTTAAAGAGACCTAAAGGCACGTGGCACTTGTCGTTGGCATAGATTAGGGTCTTCGGCGGTCAATGGCTTAAATTGTCGTGACCCAGGCCAGGAAGACAAATTGCTCATAGGTTTGGCCGTCCAAGTGGCGGTGGTGAGTCCGGAATGTCTATGGCTTTAATTGACTTGACATCGATCGGTTCACCGAGAATGTGCCCTGAGAGCACGAGGCGTGTGGCCGTGAGAGCCAACGTCTGTGATGAAATGGCTAATTCTATATTGTTCGCTTATGCTAATGAAATGCAGGGAAGGAGCATCGCCGCCCCGAGTTGGGGGCGGGATCGTTATAATTTGGTCAGCATTGCTGACCGTTGCCTTGTTTTGCCACCGTGCGGTGGTATGTTGCTTGCAGGTGCAGCTGGACCAAGCGGTCAATAGCGGGCTAAAGCCCGAATGCGAAGCCGGCCCTTGAAGGAAAATTTGGAAGTGTTTACTGCTTTATTCATGTGTCACCGGCCTGCATGCCGTAGTTTGTAAAACATGTAATTTGAAGTGAAACATTTTGTAAGGCCTTAAGGCTTATTTTGGGTATTTTGTATAACATTCCTATTTTGTATTAGTGGACATTCATGCTCTAATGCTTGGTTCTTTATTGCAACTTTTATAAATTGCTTCCGCTAGAATGCTCTGTGTAGGACGTTGAGATTGGTTGGATGGTTTCCATAGTAACCACCCGGTCTGTCTGTGGCATACGGCATCGGGCCCCGGCCGGACCTACTGCTTTATGCCATGTGACGGATAGGGGGTGTTACAATTTGGTATCAGACTACTGGTTTTGGTTGGGCTTAAAGTGAATTCGTGGGCGAATTCTTTTTAAGGGGTGGTGAGCACATTGTGTGCGTCATCGTTATAACAGTAAAAAGAACCCATGAATGTCCACTTAGGAATGAAAATACTCGTGTTTGAGGAACATGCGTGTTCCTATAATTGTTGTTTGCAATTTATTTGGTCGCTTAATGGTGTTTTGTACCACTATAGGTGACCAGAAGTGGTGTTGGGCCGTCAGAACTCCGCGTTTCTGAGGCTAGTAGTGCACCGGATGTTGCTCCTGCAACACCTCTGTCGGCTGAGAATATTCGATTGGTGGCTGAAGCGGTGTTGGCCGTGATAAATGCGCAGCCTGCAAGGCAAACGCAGCAGCCCGCTCCTGTGATGGAGCAGGAACCTCTTCAAGAGGCTGAGCTGAGGAGAGTGGAGCAAGTGGTTGTGGAACCGGTGGTGCCAAGGAGGGCAACTGAGAGGCAGCTTAATCATGTAATGAGCTTTAACCCTCCGTTATTCTCGGGGTTGGGAACCCCATCTCAGGCTGGAGACTGGCTCTCCAGGGTGAAGAGATTCATGACAGCAACGGAGACGGAGGAGTGGCAAATGACCACCATCGCTACGTTCCTTTTGGACGGTGAAGCGAGGATGTGGTGGGAAGGATTGGAGCTGCATCATTTGAGAGGTAGACATCTTATAGACGTTCTGATGGAAGAGTTCTCGGGATTGTTCTTAGCAAGATACCTCCCTTCTACTCAGAGGATTTCGATGGAGAACGAATTTCTGAAGTTGGTTCAGGGTGAGAAGAGCGTGGATGAATATCTCCATGAGTTCACTCGTTTAAGTCGTTATGCTAGCTCCACCATCATGGATGAGGAGCACAAGACTAATCGCTTCTATGAAGGGTTGAGAGATGAGTTGAGATTACTACTCTCGAGGCCAATGACGCAGGGTTTCTTAACCTTGGTCAATACTGCCCGATCCTTGGAGATGGACATGAAGAATGTGCAAGCAAAGAAAGGCTGGGGTGATAGAAAATCTTAATTTAAAGTGCCGACTACTTCAAAGTCTGGCTATCGGAGGGCTTTCAAGAAGCATAGGACTTCGGGTCCAGCTCCTTCTGGTGCTTCTGGGGTGACTACGAGTCGGACCCCGGGCGCGTGTTTTACATGTGGAAAGACGGGACACTTTGCCCGTGACTGTTGGAGCGGACGTCCTAAGTCCGAGAGAAGGCCGGGAGCTACTTATGAAGAGAAGGGAAAGGCGGTAGAGTCGACCGCATCCTATTATGCTCCGGCCCAACCAAGGGTATACAATCTTGGCCAACAGGAGGCCATCAAACAGGTTGATGTGGTGACAGGTATGGTTTACTTAATAGCAAGGCAATTTCTTTAAATACTTGTTATGCACACGTTACCTTACCACTGCTTGTTTAGGATTTATATTGATCTGTGAAAATCCGGCACGAGCACTCTTCGATACGGGAGCTTCACACTCCTTCTTGTCCGAAGGATTTATATCACGCATCGGAGTCCCTTCTTCGATGACGAAGGATAAGTTGGATGTGTTGTTGCCCAATGGGTGTTCGATGCGAGCGGATAGGATCTGCGATGTTAAGATTCGTATTGGGGAGTAGGAGTTCGACCTCCGGGCATCTTTACTTCCGTTGGTGGAGTTCGACGTCATATTTGGCATGGACTGGCTCTCGGAGCAGCAGGCCCATATAGATTGTGGTAGCAAGGAAGTTAAGCTGGGAGCGAGTCGTGAGACGACTTTTACAGGCTTAAAGGGGTCGAGCAAGACGTTGATGTCTGCTCTTCAGGTGGTGAAGGCGGTTCGTGCTGGAGCAGAACTGTTCTTTACATTAGTGGAGGTTGCAAAGCCGAAGCCCGCGTTGGATTATATTTCAGTGGTATCGGAATACCCTGATGTGTTCCCCGCAGATCTTCCTGGAGCCCCGCCTCAGCGGGAGATAGATTTTACGATCGAGCTAGTGCCAGGTGCAAAGCCTGTGTCACGATCTCCTTATCGGCTAGCGCCTAAGGAAATGATGGAGCTGAAAGTTCAACTGCAAGAGTTGTTGGAGCAAGGGTATATGCGCCCGAGTTCTTCGCCTTGGAGCGCACTGGTCCTCTTTGTTAAGAAGAAGGACGGAAGCTTGAGGCTATGTATTGATTATCGGGAGCTCAACAAGCTGAATGAGAAGAACAAGTACCCGATCCCCCGGATTGATGATCTTTTTGATCAGTTAGTCGGGTCGACGGTGTACTCGTAGTTAGATCTCAAGGCTGGGTACTATCAGCTGCGAATAAGGGAGAGTGATATCCAGAAGACAGCGTTTAGTACGAGATACGGGCATTATGAGTTTACGGTCATGCCGTTTGGGCTGACTAATGCGCCGTTGGTGTTCATGGATTTGATGAACAGGACTTTCAGGGAGTACTTGGACCATTTCGTGATCGTATTCATCGACGATATTTTGGTGTACTCGCAAAGTGAGGAAGATCACTTCAAGCATCTTCATTTGGTGTTGGAGACGCTAAGGAGAAACCAGTTGTATGCCAAGTTCTCGAAGTGCGAGTTTTGGCTATCCTCAGTGGCGTTCCTCGGGCATATAGTTAGTGGAGAGGGTATTGCTTTGGATCCGACGAAGATTGTTGCGATACGGGAGTGGCCTGAGCTTGTTACGGTAGCGGAAGTCCGGAGTTTTCTGGGGCTTGCCGGCTATTATAGGCGCTTCGTAGAGAACTTCTCACGGATAGCGTTACCTCTCACTACATTGACGAGGAAGGAGCATAAGTTCGTTTGGACGCCGGAGTGCGCACGAGCTTTTGAGGAGTTGAAGTGTCGGTTGACCACGGCGCCTGTGCTGAGTTCGCCATGTGGGACCGAAGGCTATGAGATTTATAGCGATGCTTCAGGCAGCGGTTTGGGTTGCGTGCTACTGCAACACGGAAGTGTAATAGCTTATGGCTCGAGACAGCTAAAAGTGCATGAAAGGAACTATCCGGTCCATGACTTGGAGTTAGCGGCCGTGATTTTTGCCTTGAAGCTGTGGAGACACTACTTGTACGGTGTGAAGATTGATATCTACACCGATCACAAGAGTCTGAAGTATCTTATTGATCAGAAGGATCTGAATATGCGGCATCATAGATGGATGGAGTTCCTGGGGGACTATACATTCAAGATCAACTACGTGCCTGGCAAAGAGAATGCGGTTGCGGACGCGTTGAGTCGCCGAGCCCCAGCTCAAGCCAATTGGCTATCGGTGCATGATGAGCGGTTGGTGCGAGAGTTGGAGGCGTTGGAGATTGTTTGTGTGGACAGGCAATCAATTGCTGAAGCAGTTCTAAATTGGACTGAAGTCCAATATGACCTGGCTGATCGTATTCGCAGGCTTTGGATTTGGATGCTCATATGAAGCAGTTCATGGTAGAGGCTCTGGATGGGTCAAATCCCTAATTCGTTGTGGAGGACGGATTACTTTGGAAAGACGGTCGTCTGTGCGTCCCAAGTGTAGGCAATTTGCGGGTGGAGTTGTTGTACGAGGCACACCATACCAAGTACTCGATTCACCCGTGGAGCACGAAGATGTACCGTGATGTGAAGAAACTGTTTTGGTGGACGGGTTTGAAAAAGGATGTGGCGATATACGTAGCGAAGTGCCAAACTTGCGCCTTGGTAAAGGAGGAGTGCCAAAAGCCGGGAGGATTTCTTAAGTCCTTGCCTATTCCGGAGTGGAAATTTGACGACATCTCTATGGACTTTGTGCACGGTTTGCCAAGGTTGCAGAAGGGAAACGACGCCATTTGTGTGGTTGTTGATCGATTAACGAAGGTGTCGCATTTTATTCCGCATAGGAAGGATGCTCCGGTGGAGAAGTTGGCAAAGCTTTATTTGGATAACATAGTACGGCTTCATGGTGTGCCCCGCAGCATCGTGAGTGACCGAGATGGGCGGTTCACGTCCAATGATTGGAGGCTGGTGCAGCAAATGTTGGGAACAAAGCTGAAATTCAGCACAGCCTTCCATCCGCAAACGGATGGGCAGACCGAGAGGGTCAATAGAACTATGGAGGACATGCTCCGCTTGTGTGTCTTGGATTTCGGAAAGCAATGGGAAGACCACCTTTATTTGGTGGAGTTCGCATACAACAATAGCTACCAAGCGAGTATTCAGATGGCACCTTTCGAGGCCCTATATGGTAGAAAATGTCGCACGCCGTTGTCTTGGTTAGAAACGGGTGAGTCAAAGTTGTATAAGCGATCAGAAGTGGAGGATGCTACTTCTTTGGTGCGAACCATTCAGGAGAGGTTAGTTATCGCTCAGGACCGGCAAGCAAAGTACTATAATGCCAAGCACAGGAACGTGGAGTTCGCTGTGGGCGATTATGTATACTTAAAGATCAAGCCGTTCAAGGGTGTCTCGCGGGTGCGGCGATTGAAAAAGCTAAGCCCGAGATACCTTGGACCGTTTGAGGTTCTGGAGCGAGTTGGTGAAGCGGCCTATCGGTTGAAGCTCTCAGTGGAGCTTAGTGGTTTACATGATGTATTCCATATTTCGGGGCTTCGGAAGGCGGTGCGAGAGCCTACGCAAGTGATCGCGGTTGATCAAGTGCCGGTGGATAGTGGGCTGATGACAAAGGTCAAGCCCGTGCGGATTGAGGACTCGGAGGTCAAGCGGCTACGCAATAAAGAGATCAGGATGGTCAAGGTCTGGTTGGGACAATTGCGGTCGTGAGGAGCTCTCTTGGGAGCGAGAGCAGACTATGCTTGACGAGTATCCGGAGTTGTTCCGCTCAGGTACAAATTTTGGTTTTGTACATGTCTTTCCTTTATATAATTTCGTGGACGAAATTCTTTTAAGAGGGGGAGAGTTGTAACGCCCCGAAACTCAAAGGAGCAAAGGGGGACGTTTTGGGCCAGTTTGGGTTCTGGCTGCAGGCACACGGCCTGGGACACGGGCGTGTCCCAGGGCGTGTCAAGCCTGTGTCGACACTAAGACGGGAAGTCGACACTTTGGTCTCGACATTGTGTCGAGACTGGGCACACGGCCTGCGACACGGGCGTGTCGCAGGGCGTGTCGACCCGTGTCGACACTTAGCCGCGAAGTCGACACTCTGCGTTCGACGAGGTGTCGAGACATGGCACACGGCCTGCGACACGGGCGTCTCGCAGGGCGTGTCGACCCGTGTCGACACTCGTCCCGGGAAGTCGACACTTTGGTGTCGATAATGTGTTGAGACAAGGCATACGGCCTAGGACACGGGCGTGTCCAAGGCCCTGTACATAGGTCGACGATCTTCACTCGACGACGTGTCGAGTGTCGAGACTGTGTACACGGCCTGGGGTCCAGGCATGTTGAGGTGACACGGGTAAGGACACAGGCGTGTCCTAGAATCCGTGTAGTGCTCGGGTTGATTTTGGGAAAAATTATAGGGGTACACGGCCGGCCCCACGGCCATGTCAAGTGGAACACGGGCGTGTCAACTCGAACACGGGCATGTGTTTGATACCCGTGTGAGGTTCCAGGCGAGCCGATTTTGACGGCGAATGAGGCACACGGCCCTGGACACGGGCATGTGCCAGGCCATGTTCGGTCCAGATTGGGCATTTCAGTCCCGAATCAAAGCCGTTCGTTTCCTTATTTTGAGATCCAACGGCTGGGGGTTGTTCCTGAAGGGATATACCCGGGATTGGACTTAGAAACCCTCACTTTTTCTTAAGTGCTATCTTTCTAAATCCTTAGAGAGAGAGGAGAGCCAAGGGAGGAAGAAGGAGCTAGATCACGCCATTGGAGGAGCTTCGAAGCTCCGAATCGCGAGCCGGCTCCGGATCCACGGAGGCAAAGCTAGTGCGGTGCTTTTCATCCGATTACTTTTCAATGGCGCCAAAGAGGAACGCTAGGGTAACGATCCTCATCTTGAGCATGAGTAGCTCTCTTTCTTTGCATAGGAAGCCCGCTCTCGCGAGTTTGCGGAGAGTTGGAGGCGTTCCTTCGGGTAGATATGTGAAGTCCCCGTTGTTTAGAGTCCGTAAGCGAGAACGGACATAGGCATGATGTGTGAAGCCTGCCCGGACATGTTGGTCTGGATCGGTGATGTTGCATTGCATAATACCGGAGAAGACTCCGTGCTATTGGTTGCTTTTCGGGTTTTCTACGCGGTAGATTGCAGCAGGGAGCCTTGGGGACTAACCAAAAGGTGCACCCGGAAAATTGGGCAGATACGAGATCTTGCCAACTTGGTGGCCTGAGCGCCAACTTGAACATAACCGGGTTATGTGACTTGTGATGGAAATGGGGCTCGGCGGAAGTTTGACCCGCGCAAATGGCTTAAATTGTCGTTGCGATGTGAGCACGGGTTAGATGGAACCGTACCCGTTCTATGTCGTTCGGTTAAAGAGACATAAAGGCACGTGGCACTTGCCGTTGGCATAGATTAGGGTCTTCGGCGGTCAATGGCTTAAATTGTCGTGACCCAGGCCAGGAAGACAAATTGCTCATAGGTTTGGCCGTCCAAGTGGCGGTGGTGAGTCCGGAATGTCTATGGATTTAATTGACGTGACATCGACCGGTTCACCGAGAATGTGCCCTGAGAGCACGGGGCGTGTGGCCGTGAGAGCCTACGTGTGTGATGAAATGACTAATTCTATATTGCTCGCTTATGCTAATGAAATGCAGGGAAGGAGCATCGCCGCCCCGAGTTGGGGGCGGGATCGTTATAATTTGGTCAGCATTGCTGAACGTTGCCTTGTTTTGCCACCGTGCGGTGGTATGTTACTTGCAGGTGCAGCTGGACCAAGCGGTCAATAGCGGGCTAAAGCCCGAATGCGAAGCCGGCCCTTGAAGGCCTATTTGGAAGTGTTTACTGCTTTATTCATGTGTGACCGACCTGCGTGCCGTGGTTTGTAAAACATGTAATTTGAAGTGAAACATTTTGTAAGGCCTTAAGGCTTATTTTGGGTATTTTGTATAACATTCCTATTTTGTATTAGTGGACATTCATGCTCTAATGCTGGGTTCCTTATTGCAACTTTTATAAACTGCTTCCGCTAGAATGCTCTGTGTAGGACGTTGAGATTGGTTGGATGGTTTCCATAAGTAACCACCCGGTCTGTCTGTGGCATACGACGTCGGGCCCGGGCCGGACCTACTGCTTTATGCCATGTGACGGATAGGGGGTGTTACAATATAGTAAGGGGTTGAGGGCCTTGAAGGCCACACATGAGGAAATTCAAATGCCCATCATGGACCATTTGTGTATGGTACACCATCCCCCACACTGAAGAAAAAGGTAGTGGCCTTTTCTCAGGATCTCTCAGCACACACTCAGACCAAGGGCAAGTCTATCAGCAAGCCTAACTTGGGTATTTCTGAGGACATCAACAGTATGACTTCTACGAAGAAGACCACTATTGGTAGAACTCAAGATAAACCAAGATCTTCTTCTAGCATACTCACCTTCAGTTATATAGTGTCTAGAAGAAACAAGAATAAGGAAGCTGCTCTTCCTTCTGAATAGTCAACAACTAACCAATCTTCCAGACCTACTCAGAAAATAAGATATAATATACATGAATGTTGGAGATGTGGCAAAGTGGGTCATTTGGCTTAGATTGCTAGCACTAGTGCTAGTCTTCCTGTCAGAAAATCTGCAGGAAGACAATTTCTTTTTCAGGCTAACCAGAACCAAGGACCCAATAAAAATTGGGGTCTTAAGGTAAATTAAACTATCTCTCGCAAGACAGACCAAGTGCGCATACCCCTATATGGTACTTGGATAGTGGATGTTCTAAGCACATGACTAAAACACGGAGCAACCTAAAGGAGTATACTCCTGTGAAGAATGGACCTAAAGTAATCTTTGGAGGTTCAGACAGAGGAGTCCCAAAGGGATATGATATGATTACCAATGAAATAGTCTCAATATCAAAAGTATCCTATGTGGAAGGGTTGCAACACAACCTAATAAGCATAAGCCAACTCTGTGATCTTGGCTATGTCATTGTATTCTAGAAGGATGAGTGCCAAATTAAGAAGCCAAGTGACTAAGAGGTCATCTTGACAAGCACTATGAGTGGAAATGCTTACTGTTTAAAATTTCTTTATTTAAGTAATGACTCTCCCATATGTCTAGTTGCAAATGAGAAAGTCTCATATTATGTTCAATGACACAAGAGGCTAGATCATTTGAACTATAAGACTATTGGTAAGCTTTTCAGTGAAGAGTTAGTGAGAAATGGTCCCAAAGTAAAATTCACCAAGGAGGGCATTTGCTTAGCATGCCAAAAGGCAAGCAGACCAAAGCCTCTTTAAGAGCATTAGGGCCAGAGACTCTGTTAGGTGCTTATACCTCTTGCATTTGAACTTGTTTGGTCCTGTGCCAGTTCATTGTCTAGGTAGGAAAGTCTTCACCCTTGTGTTGATGAATTCTCTAGGTTTGCATGAGTTTTCTTTCTTAAGAAAAAGTCAGAAACCCTTGATATCTTCAGGACCTTTGCCAAGCAGGTTCAGAATGAATTGGACAATACTGTGGTCAAAATCAGAAGTGACCATGAGAATGAATTCCAGTCTAAAGGGATGACAAGATTCTGTGCAGAGCAAAGGATTCAAAAAAAATTTCTTCTCCAAGAATAACCCAGTAAAATGGGATAGCTGAGAGGAAAAATAGAACTCTCATAAAAGCTGACAGGACATTGCTAAGTGACACATCTCTCCCAAAATATTTCTAGATTGAGGCAGTAAATACTGCATGTCATGTCCTAAATAGAGCTTCTATCACCAAGAGTCACAAGAAGACTCCCTATGAGATCATGAAGGGCAGAAAACCAAACCTGGCCTATTTCACAATCTTTTGTAGTATATTCTATGTGCTTAATAATAAGAAGTCCTATTTGACTAAGTTTTCTCCCAAATCCTATGATGGGATATTTGTTGGGTACATTAATCATAGCAAAGCTTATAGGATCTACAACTTGAAAAATCAAGTTATAGAAGAGTCCATAAATGTAGTGTTTGATGAATCTACTATGATTAAGAGTGAGATTCCAAGCTCCTCATCTACTCTTGTAGGTATAGAATTGGTGATGGACAAATTGTCCATCAAGGAAGCTCCTCCTACTGCCCAAGATGAAGATGAAGTAGTGTGCATTCTAGAAAAAGGGCAAAGCTCACATAATGAGGATGAAGCTTCAGTAAGCTCCAGCCACTGAAGCTCAAGATGCTAATGGGAGAATGCCTCTAGCTATCAGGCATCTAAGGGATCATCCTAGACACCACATTATTGGTGATGCAAACCAAGTAATTTTAACCAGGAGTAGAAGACTCAACACAACCATGTATTCAAGCTTCCGATCACAGATTTAACCCAAAAGATTTGAAGATGCCAACATAGACCAATTTTGGATTATGGCAATGCAAGAAGAACTGAAGTAGTTCAAAAGATGTAAGGTCTGGAAGCTGGTTGCCAGATCACAAAGACATAATGTCATTAGAACCAAGTGGATCTACAAGAATAAGCTTGATGAAAATGACATTATAATCAAGAACAAAGCTAGCCTGGTGGCTAAGGGATATAAACAAGAAGAAGGTATTTATTTTGATCAAACCTTTACCACTATAGCTAAGCTAGAAGCAATTAGACTATTCCTTGCATATGTTGTACACAAGGGATTTAAAGTCTCTCAGATGGATGTGAAGTCAGACTTTTGCAATGGTGACTTAAGGGAAGATGTCTATGTTGAGTAGCCATTAGGTTTTGTCAATCCTAACTCTCCTAATTATGTTTATAGACTTAGGGAAGCCTTGTATGGGTTAAAGTAAGCCCCTAGGGAATGATATGAGACTCTATCTAGCTTTCTCATTGAGAACACATTCTCAAGAGAAAAGATAGACAAGACTCTATTCCTAAGGGAATCTAAGGGCAAGATCATACTAGTCCAAATTTATGTAGATGACATAATTTTTGGGTCTACTGATGACAACCTTTGCAAAAAGTTTGCTAAACTTATGCAAGGGAAGTTTGAAATGAGCACTATGAGTGAGCTTAAGTACTTCTTGGGCCTCCAAGTAAGGCAGACCAAAGATGGATTGTTTATCTCACAGTCCAAGTTAACTAGGGAGTTAATTAAAAAGTTTGGAATGGAGAGTACCTCGAAAATGAAAACTCGCATGGTGTCAAGTATATTAATAGACAAGGATGAGACAGAGAAATCTGTTTATAAAACCTTGTCTAGAGGCATAATTGGCTCCCTCATATATCTTACTACTAGTAGGCTAGACATCATGTATGCTACATGTGTTTGTGCTGGATATCAGACTAGTCCTAAGGAGTCTCACTATTCTGCTGCTAAGAGAATTCTGAGATATCTTAAGGGCACACCAAATCTTGACCTACGGTACCCTAGGAATAGGGATTTTGAACTAACAGGGTATTTAGATGTAGATTTTGTAGGCTATAGAGAGGATAGGAAAAACACATCAGGCACCTATCAGGTCTTGTGAGGAAGACTTGTGTCTTGGAGCAGCAAAAAGCAGACCAGTGTTGCAATTTCAACAGCTGAGTCAGAGTATATATCAGCAGGTAGTTTCTATGCTTAGATGTTATGGATCAAGTATCTGCTCTAGGATTATAACATACATATAAGTAAAACTCCAATGTACCGTGGTTCTACTAGTGATCTATCCATTACTAGGAATCCTGTCTCTCACAGCATGACAAAACATATTGAGATTAGGTACTATTTTATTAGAGAGCGTGTGGAGAAGGAAGACATCTATCTTGAATTTCTCCTCGCAGACATACCAATTTCAGACATCTTCACTTAACCACTAGATGAAGCCAAATTAAACACCTTCAAATTTGAATTGGGCATGTTGAATTTAGTCAAGCTTTAGTAGCTCTCAACATTTTAGTTTGCTGCTGTTATTGCAGGTAAATCTAATCCTTGCAGGGCTATAAAGATGAATTTGACTAAGTATAAAAGCGATGAATGCGCTGAGTATATTCTCTTTGGCGTCTAGTACATCGAGACAACCTCATTCTTTGACTGCACTGCATCTTTATTCATAGGCATTGAGTGCATCGAATGGACCAATATGTTGATAGCGATGAGTGCGTTGAGTTCACTCAACGCATTCTCCCAGTGAGTCTATTTTGCGACTAAGTGTCGGGATTAAATCGCAGCCGTTGATCAATTCTTCATCAGGAACAGGTGTGTGTCTCTTCCCCTTCTAAAATAGAAATAAATATAAATAGAAGGATGTGTGCATAAGACAAGATACATCGTTCCTTGCCCTTCATTGCCCGATTTCGACGAATCAAAGAAAGGCTTGGAAAATTTTCCGTAATGCGAAAGAGCAACGGCACCGAAAGTTTAAATTTCCCATTCTAAAGGTCAGTGATGGTTTGCTATGGCTTCAAAGATGCGCCTGAAGAGGTTCAGTTCATTCTCCATTTGCTACAGGTTGTTGACCTAGAGTATGTTCTGTCAGAGCCCAGCTTGCCGTGGAAGCGAAAAGTACTGTAATTATTCTCCAACACAAAGGTCGACTAATCTACCAGTAAGGTCAGGATAGTGATCAGTAGTAACAAGATAAAGATAACCCCTATAAGACTAAGCAAAGATGTACAACTACTGAAGTTCTCTGTATCTAATGAGGAAGAAGAATGTTATCAGTCTAATATCAGATCAAAACTGAAGTGGTGTGGACTATCTAAACACATAACTGGATCTATTCTAAGGAAGAAACTAAATATGCAGGGTAAGTTCCTTGCTGATGTGATTGGAAAGGCGTTGATGTGCAAGTCCGGGTCATACGACAAGATTTACAAGAAGATGTTTGAGTTGCTTGCAAGGACTATTCTTTCTAAGAGGACTGATTGGGGAAGAGTACTGTTTGATAGGATAGTCGAGTGTATTACTCAACCTAACATGCATAGAATTCTATCTTATTTCTGCTAAGAAGTGTTCGATGGATCCTTAACACAAGGTTAGGAACTAAAATCTATCATATGAAAAGGATGGATTACAAAATGCTAGACAGGTGGGAAAGAGTCCTGCAACATCAACAACAGTCAGCCGCAAATATGAAGAAAAAGACAGTTACTGTTTCAGAAGAAAGCACAGACAACAGTTCTTCAGAAAATGCTGAGGAAGAGCCTCATGATCCTAATCTATATGAGTCTACGGAAGAGACCATGAAAGACATGGGTGCCTATGTCTCAATATCCTTTAACCCTACAGTAAGGACACTGGTTAGTAGCACTCAATCTCAAGAGGCTCCAGCAGATGCTCTGGAGATACCTTCTGCAGAAATTGTTGAACAAGTGGTTGAGAACATAGTCACTAAGATATCTGCTGTGATGGAGGGGAAGGCCTCCAAGTCACCAGCTCCAATTGAAGATGCACCTGCACCTTTAATATAAGATCAGTAAGGTGTCTTTAGTCCTCAAAGTGAGGGGGAGAATCTTCTGGATCAATTTATGGAAGAGGTATTTGCTGAGGGGGAGCAATTCCAAATTCCTATAAAGATAAATCTACCTGTTGATAATGTAGACAAGGATGATGTTGCTGACCTGATTGTCACTAAGGATATTACAGAGAGTGTGGGGAGCTTCACACTGAACTCCCTGCTCAAGGAATTGTTTACGAAATAAATTATTCTATATCTGAGAAAGACAAGAATGTTGTTGATAACATGGAAACTCAACACTCTTTAGAGTTTGATGTGGCTAACTGACCTGCAAGAGAAGTTATAAGTCTAGAACAACTTGTACTAGCCAGCAATGATGGTACATACACTGATCAGATGTCAGGATCCTTCCTAGATCAATTGAAAGGGTTATTGGATGAGCAAAGGAGATAGCTGGAGAATTTTTTTGATGACTCAGTCAAGAACCTCAGGAATGTGCTATCAACAGAGATCAAATCTATTAGATTTGAGGTCAATCTGCTCAATGCCTAGACTATAATTTTTTTCTTGAGAGCAGCTCCTGTAGTTGAATTTAATCAGGACAAGTTGGTATAGCTTGACACTCTTCATAATGCACTCATGGAAAATCAGAATATTATCTCTGGAAGCTTACTAGCAATTCACAATGCAGAGAAGACATTGTTGGAAAAGCACAAGATAATTATTGAAAGAAGGATGGATGTTTGTGCTCTGGTTCTAGATGATCATCTAGTGAAAGTCAAGAATCATGTCACACTTGGCATTGACAATCTGGATAGTCAATTTACTAAGGCCAGCACGTCCTTGCCTCAGAAGATATCTGAAGAAGTCAAAAAGTGAGTGAAGGATGCCATAAAGGCCAACACTAAAAACTCTGTCTCGACTACAAATGTGCTGAGGGGATCATTTGGGCTTGAACGACTATCATATAATAATATCCCTATGATTCCTGACCAAGTTCAAGATGCACTGATTCAAGGGCAGATGACTCATCAAGATGGTCTGTATGATGGCCAATATTATGATCTGCATGCAGAACAGTATGACTCCCAGCATTATGATACTAAAGATGGAGCACAGTGGGCTGAACCCTCTATAACAGCTGAAGGTCCTACATTCAGCCCCACTGTTGAGCAAGAGTTAAGGGCAAAAGGCAAATCTTTTGCTGAGGAAGAGGATGCTGCCAGGATGAGCAAGAAGAGATTCAGGGAAGAGATGGAGTCAAGAACTGATTTTGAATAATGGAGTCCTCAATCAAGGACCATTATTCTGACTGCCTGAGATCTGGTTAAGAACAAGAAAATGAAAGGGAAAGCTGTACAGATCCCTTGAATGGGCCAAGCTTGAAAAGAATGAAAGGGATAAAAGGAAGTTCAAGAAGGACAATTGGCTAGGCATTTTGCAACCAGATGCTATGGAGCCTGTCAAATACTTCCCAAAGCCATACAACTACTTCCAAAGACTGAATAAAAAGAAGTCAGAAGAGAATGCAGAGAAAGATACCAAGAAGACCAACATGGGCATAGTGATAAGAGAACCAGAAACTTAAAAATGTTTATTTTATTTCTTAAGGCCTGAAGGAATTGTGTGAACTTTGTTTTATGCACATTGTAAAAACAATTATTCCTTCTATTTAATGAAAACCACATGTTTAATGTGCCTTCATTATTTATGCCTTCTTAAATTTTTTACATGTTGTTTATGTGTTGGTGTATATCATTGTCCAAGGTTTTGACTTTTTCAAATAAGGGGAGATTGTTGGGTCCATTGATCCCAATGTCCCAGATTAGAAGAAGGCCTATAGGACAATGACATACACATTTTTGTATTGATTCATGCTTTAAGTTCTATATATACAGGTGGTCACTTGTTACACTAATTAGACAATTGGTCTGAGTAACAATGACAAGTGGACACAAGGAAGGATATTGACTAGACAAAAATCTATCTAAGTCCACAAGAATTGAGTGAAGGCAGTTCACTCAACGCCATATGACAATAAACGTTGAGTAAAGCATGGACAGTCAAAGCCTAACTATTTCCAATGCAGAATTTTTGTTAAGTCCAAAAGCATTGAGTGAAGGCAGTTCGGTCAACGCTTAGAGCCTGAAGCATTGAGTCAAGCTCAAGCAATTAAAACATCTGAGAATCATAGTAGGATTCTGGCTAAGTCCAGAAGCATTGAGTGAAGGCAGTTCACTCAATGCTAAAGAAGAAAGCATCGACAAAACGAAGTTCTGTCAAAGCCTTAGAAGTTGAAGATAGAAGTTCTGTCTAAGTTCTGATGCATTGAGTGAAGGCTGTTCACTCAATGGTAACTCAACAAGAAATTCTACCAAGTACTAAAGTATTGTGTGAAGGCTGTTCAATCAACGCCTCATCAAGATGGTGAGCTAAGGCAGAAAGCATTAAGTGCATAAGCATCACCCAACGCCTTCATATAGAAGAAAAGCGGCTAAGTCTAAATGCGTTGAGTGACGAAGATTCACTCAACACCTAATAAGTTAAGATAGCTAATGTTTATATTAGTCGAGTAAAGACTGATCACTCAACGCCTAATGCTGCAGGATAATTGTCTAAGTATTTTGTCACTGATTGAAGACTATTCACTCAACGCCTATATTGAATTGTCTGAAATTGACTAAGTCTACTATTGCTGACGTCAGCAGAAATTGAAAATGTTGCGGGAAGCTTACAGTACATGACAAGTGGCACTGCATGCCTCCTATACTGCGTTTAATGCAAAAGTAAAGTTACTGCCAACAACTACAGCTGCTCCCACTACTCAAAGAGTTGTTGGACATTAGGATACACGTTATATACTAGTAAAGAAAAAGAGGACTTTTGCAAAGTGTGGAACATCATCTTCTACCTCTCGACATTATTGAAGAGCAAAGAGAAGTTATTCAAACAATTGATCAGAAAGTTCTAGTAAGATAGTTATTGTCATTCTCATCCCCGACAACAACTTCAGAGGCACATCTTTGAGAAAGGAGCAATAAAGGAAGACCTAGTTGTAGCTACTTCACATGCTCAAGCTGAATATTCTTGAAGAACACTTTTTGGAGCTATGAAGAAGACTGGATTGAGTTATCTCAGCACAGAAGGAGGATGATACAGAGAATATTTCTTCGGTGTCTAAACATCATCAACAAACCATTACTCTCTCTATAGGATCATTTGATCTGAGTGTAAGCATAATACTTAAAGGCTGAGTGTAGGATCCTCTATAGATCTGAGGTAGGATTCAAGTGGTGAATCTGAGGTAGGATCTTGGTTTGGATGTGAGTTGTAGGGTCGTTGGCATGAGGTAGGAGAGTCATTCTCTATGAGTGGTATGGCTATCATCCTAGACAGATTTATAAGACTTGGTGATAAATTTGAGTGAAAGTCTTTAGTTTCAAGGGTGGGGGTGAATAGGTTTTTGGTCCCCTTTTGATTTTCGTTCTTTAAGTGTCCTAGACAGAATTTATAGTGGTTCCCCAGATTATGGGTACATCCACTATTCCTCCCAAATTTCTAACAGTGTGTTATATAAGGAGCTTCTCTAAAAGTCAGCTCCTAAGAGCTTACAACATAGATCCCTCAGGATCTCTCAGTTTACTCCAAGACTTACCTCAGACACAAAGCCCTGGCTCAGAGCAAGCTTGCTGCTACAAATCAGTGATTCAAAGAACACCTACCTCAGTCTAAATTAATAGTCCTACAACCCATGCTAGGCGTTTGGCCCTATAACTCAGAGATGATGACTCCCTTACAGCTCAAACACAAGGATCTGCCTCTGATCCAAAGTTGGATCCTACAACTTAGGAACACATGCCCTACACTCAGACAGAATGACTCTCCTACCTTAGGCAAATAACCCGACCTCAGTCACATAGGCCCCAAACTCAGATTAACAAATGATCCTACAGCTCAGATCCAAGACTGGATCCTACTTCAGCCTTTATAAAATATGCCTACAACTCAGATCCAATGGATCCTACAGAAAGATAGAGTTTGTGTTGATTTGACTCCGCAAAAATTTCTCTAAGTCTACTACTTCCTAAGCTGAGAAAATCTCAACCCTATCTTCTTCACAGAAATAACAATAATGATCTTTAGAAAGCTGCTGCATGCGGGAGAAATAACACAGAAACTCAAGTTTCTGATCTTTCCTGATGAAAACAGATGAGTTGACAGTTCTTGTTATTCTTCAATCAGATAACTTTCACTACAGAAATTAGAATGCTCTGATTCTTCTTCTTTCTCAGAAATCTCTTCTGAACATGTTGTAGCAGGTGAAGATCGCTAGAGCTAATTGGGTGAAATTTTAGATCCGCGGGTTTGAACTTCAACTTCAAGCACTGCAACAATGGAGAGGAAGAAGATGATGAAGTTTCGTCTCTTTACAAAATGTTAAACCCTAAAAGTTATCTTGCTTCTACCGATCTCTATCCTTTTATCTTTTGCCGTCAAACGACTATTTGACTTGTGGTCCCCACTGATGTTGTTGGCTGCAACTTTGCTTTTACAGGAAAAGTCATACAGTAGCCCTGCAATGCCATTTTTCTTGTATTGTAGCTTTACCACAACATTTTGAACTTTGCTGACATTTGATGAAGTCAACATCTGTGGACTTAGCCAATTTCATAGTTTCAACCCAGGTGTTGAGTGCGTTGAGTGAATGACCTTCACTCAATGAAAAAACCCATTTTACCCCGCCAGCCGTTGAGTGAACATTCATCACTCAATGAATTTAGACTTAGCTAATATCTCTACACAGCTAGGCGTTGAGTGCTTTGAGTGATCCTTCATCACTCAATGCTTTTGTACTTGGACAATCTTTCTGATTATTAGGCATTGAGTGCATTGAGTGAACTGCTTTCACTCAACGAATTAGGACTTAGCCAATTTCTTGTGCAATCCCAAACGTTGAGTGCGTTAAGTGAACCTTCATCACTTAATGCTTCTGGACTTAACCGCTTCACTAACTGTCTACTTGTCTTCATATTGAGGCATTGAGTGAACTTGCTTCACTCAACACTTCTGTATTTAGCCACATCTCACTTTATGAATGCGTTGAATGAGCCTTCATCACTCAATGCTTCTATACTTAGCCTATCTTCTTGATGAGCTTTGTGTTGAGTGAGCTGTCCTCACTCAACGCATCTGGACTTAGACAGATTTTTATGTCTATCTCTACTTAAGCTTTGACTGATCATTGCTCTATCAATGATTGCTTCTTTGGGCATTGAGTGAGTTGTCCTCACTCAACGCTTCTGGACTTAGCCATAATTCTTGGTAGATTCATCAAAGTATTTGACTGCTTGAGCTTGACTCAACGCATCTTTCTTCGGGCGTTGAGTGACATATCCTCACTCAACGATTTTGGACTTAGATGAATTTCTCCCTTGCCAATGTTGAAGCTTTGATAGACTGAGCTTCACTCGATGCCTCATGTTATATGTCATCGAGGGAACTTCCATCACACAAAGCCTATGAATTTAGATGAATTTGAGTCTTTCCAGAATCCTTCCTTGATATCTAGCGTGGAGTGAAATGGCTTCACTCGATGCCTATGGACTTCGACAAATTTCTATCTCTCCACCTTCCTTCCTTATGACCACCTGTCACAATCACTTAGACCACATGTCTAAACTTGTTCCAAGGAACATCCTGCACATAATGAACTTGAACAACATCAAATACATTTATGCTCTTAGTATTGATTGTGATGCCTCTTCAAATCTATGGAACATTGATGGCAATATTCCCAATAATCTCCCCCTATTTGAAGAAGGCAGAACACACATCAATATAAAGAAGTATTTTCACATAAAGTATATAGACTCAAAGCAGCTATAGGCTAGCAGATGTAGCTTTCTCATACCACATGAAAATTCAAAGCAGCTATAAGCTAGCAGATGTAGCTTTCAAATACCACTTAAATTCCAGCATTACAATTCAATGTTCTTCATTTAAATGCACTCACTCAATATGTCAAGTCATTACTTTCTCATAGCACTTGAGCACTTGCACTTTCCTTATATCGCTAGAAGCACTTTACGCATGCCACTGGGAGGTGGAGAAGTAATATTCAATGGCCCAATATGCATTCCTTTCACTCCTCATACTACTTGAATTTTTTTAAGTAATATGCATTGACTCAACATGAACTGGTCATGTCAAGTATTGCCCACACTATTTCCCACACCTCCCCCCTTTGGTGTTTATGGTATTGCCCACATCTCCCCCTTTCTGGCTTCTTCAAAAAAATATTATCTAATGAGGGAGGTGAAAGGGTCATGCACTAGAGAATTTATCTCTTGATCCTAGCAGACATCTTGTGTTGATACCACTAGAGAAATTATCATAGTGATCAAACTATTTGACTAGATATCATACCTCTTGTGTTGATACCACTAATACAACACATCAGTGCATCCACTTGACACTTGAGGGGTCCTTTGATCCACTTGATCTAATTCCACTCCTCATACCACTTAAAACTTATGCATAATGCAGTTGTAGTAAGGGAGGTGCTAGCATTTCATCTTCTCCTACAACAACAATCCACTAGTGTTGATCTCCCCCCTCAGATAGTGCATTATTCTGAGGACATTCTGATCAGCAGTGTTGATCTTTGATCTACTATTGCAGCTGCTGGACTTGCTCCCCATCAACAGGAGCATCTTGACTTTTCCCCCTCAACTGGAGCATCTACTGTCATTCTCTTTACTCGACACTTGAGTCCATCTATGTCTTGATGTCAATTGAAATACTTGACATTCTTGATATCACTTAAAAGACTTATCAATCCTGCAAGCAAAGTAAATCCTGCAACAAAACACAATTAGGATGTACTGAAGCTATACCAAGTTCAACATACCCAACTCAAACTTGAAGGTGTTAAACTTGACTTGTTCTAGTGGCTTAGTAAAGATATCTGCCACTTGCTTGTCTGTGGGGACAAACTCAAGTTAGATGTCTTCCTTTTTCATTTGCTCCCTAATAAAATGATACCTAATCTCTATGTCCTTAGTCATACTGTGTGAGACAGGATTTCTAACAATAGAGATTGCAGTAGTTGAATCATAGTATATGGGAGTGTTATTTAGATGTTGTTGTCCTGGAGATGATGCTGGATCCACAACAATTGTGCACAATAGCTACCAACTGAGATATACTCTGACACAGATTTTGAAATTGCAACACTGGTCTGCTTCTTGCTGCTCCAAGACACAAGTCTTCCTCCCATAAACTGATAGGTGCCTGACGTGCTCTTCCTGTTCACTTTGTAGCCTGCAAAATCTGCATCTGAATAGCCTGTTAGTTCAAAATCCATATTTTTAGGGTACCATTGGCCAAGATCCAGTGTTCCTTTAAGATTCATCAAAATTCTCTTAGCAGCAGAGTGATGAGATTCTTTAGTGCTAGCCTGATACCTAGCACAAACACATATAACATACATTATGTCTTGCCTACTTGCGTTAAGATATAGAAGGGAGCCAATTATCCCTCTATATAATGTTTCATCAACAGGTTTCCCTGCCTTATCTTTGTCTATATGCATACTTGACCCCATGGGAGATTTCATGATGGATGAATTCTCCATTCCAAACTTTTTAATCAACTCCCTGGTGAACTTAGACAGTGAAATGGACAATTCATCTTCAGTCTCCCTTACTTGGAGGCCCAAGAAGAACTTAAGCTCACCCATACTAGTCATCTCAAACATACCTTGCATAAGTTTAGCAAACTTCCTACAAAGATTATCATCAGTAGACCCAAAAATTATGTCATCTACATAAATTTGGACTAGGATGATCATGCCCATAAATACCCTTAGGAATCAGGTCTTGTCTATCTCCCCCTTGAGAATTTGTTCTTAATGAGGAAGCTAGACAATGTTACATACCATGCTCTAGGGACTTGCTTTAACCCATATAGAGCTTTCCTAAGTTTATAAACAAATTCAGGAGAGTTAGAATCAACAAAACCTAAAGGCTATCCAAATATACTTTTGCCTTTAAGTCACCATTCAGGAAGGCTGACTTCACATCCATATGATAGAATTTAAATCCTTTGTATTCAGCATGAACAAGGAAAAGTCTGATAACTCCAATATTGCTATAGGGCAAAGGTTCCATCAAATTCAATACCTTCTTCTTATCTGTACACCTTAGCTACTAGCCTAGCCTTGTTATTGATTATAATAACATTTTCATCAAGTTTATTCCTATAAATCCACTTACCACCAATGACATTATGTCCTTATGTTCTAGTAACCAGCTTCCAGATCTTACACCTCTTAAACTGGTTCAATTCCTCTTATATTCCTGCAATCCATAACTAATCTATATTGGCCTCTTTAAATCTCTTGGGCTCAACCTGTGATAGGTAACTTGAATACAAAGCTGTATTAAGACTTCTGCTCCTTGTCACCACTCCTTGGTTGGCATCACCAATAATCTGGTGTCCTGGATTATCCCTTAGATGCATGATAGCTAGAGGCAATCTTTCTTCAACATTCTGAGCTTCAGTGGCTGCATCTTGCTGAGCTTCATCCACTACAAGTGTGGCTTATACTTCTCCTAGAATGTCGACTCCATCTTGGGCTATTGGGGTAGCTTCCTTGATGGTTAGCTTATCCATCATCAGCTCTGTACCCGCAGGCCTAGAAGAGGAGCTTGACAGCTCACTATTAATTATAGTTGACTCATCAAATACTACATTAACTGACTCTTCTACAACTTGACTTTCCAAGTTGTAGATCCTATATGCCTTACTATGATTGTTGTAACCAACAAAAATCCCATCATAGGACTTGGCAGCAAACTTAATCACATTGGACTTCCCATTATTCAGCACATAACACTTGCTACCAAAGATTCCGAGATAGGCCAGGTTTGGTTTTCTTCCCTTCATAATCTTGTAGGTAGTCTTCTTGTGGCTTTTGGTGATAAAAGTTCTATTAAGGACATGACATGCTTTATTTACTGCCTCAGCCCAGAAATATTCTTGTAGAGATATGTCACATAGCAAGATTCTATCAGCTTCTATGAGAGTTCTATTATTCCTCTCACCAATCCCATTTTGCTGGGGTATTCCTGGAGAAGAAAATTCTTGATGAATCCTTTTCTCTTCACAAAAACTTATCATGCTTTCAGACTGGAATTTACTCCCGTGGTCACTTCTGATTTGACCATAGTGTTGTCTAGCGCATTCTGAATTTGCTTCACAAAAGTATTAAAGACCTCAAGGGCTTCAAACTTTTCTTAAGAAAGAAAACCCAATCAAACTTAGAATAATCATCAACCACCACAAGTGTGTAGACTTTCCTACCTAGACTATGAACTAACATAGGACCAAACAAGTCCATATGCAGGAGGTATAAACACCTCACTGAGTCTTTGGTACCAATGCTTTTAAAGGAAGCTTTGGTCTGCTTGACCTTTTGGCAAGCTGAGCAAATGCCTTCCTTGGTGCATATCATCTTAGGATCATTCCAAACTAGCTCTTCACAAAAGAGCTTGTCAACTGTCTTATAATTCAAATGAGCTAGTCTCTTGTGCCATTGTACATAATATTAGATTTTCTCATTTGCAAATAGACATATAAGAGAGTCCTTATTAAGATATAAAAAGTTAAGCAATAAACATTTTCACTCCTAATTCCAGTCAAGATGACCTCTTGGTCACTTAACCTCTTGACTTGGCACTCATCCTTTTGGAATGCAATGATATAGCCAAGATCACAGATTTGGCTTATGTTTATCAGGATGTGTTGCAACCATTCAACATAAGCCACTTTTGAGATGGTGACTATGCTATTGGTAATCTTACCATAGCCTCTTGTCACTCCTCTATCTGAACCACCAAAGATAACTTTGGGTCCATCCTTTACTGGAGTGTACTCCATTAGATTGCTCCTTATTCCAGTCATATACATGGAATAACAACTATCCAAGTTCCATATAGGGGTATGGGCACTTGGATTAACCTGCTGCATATAAATTATCTTATCTTAGGACTCCAATATTTATTGGGTTTTAGGTTCTGATTAGTCTGAAACAAAAACTCTCTTCCAGCATATTTTTTGATAGGAAGACTAAAATTTGCTCTGGGCACACTTGGATTATACCAGCAATCTAGGGCAAAATGCCCCACCTTACCACAACACCAACACTCATAAATATTATATCTTCTTTTCTGATCAGGTCCTGTGGTTTAGTTAACTGCTGACTGTATAGAATGAAGAGGAGCAACAACCTTCTTCAAGTTCCTTTTAGCAAGGATCTGACTTAAGGTGAGTCTTCCAGTAGACAGCCTTGGCATGATCTAAATGCAATTTATAACATTCTTCTTTACAGAGGACATGCTATTTATAACATCAGAGATGGCCAGATCTGGTCTATTGATAGACTTACCCGTAGTCTGAGTCTTTGTTGGAAGATCTTGAGTGAAGGCCACTGCCTTATTCTTGAGTGAGGGGGCAGGTGTGCCAAAGACAAATGGTCCATTTGAATTTCCTCATGTGGATCCTTAATTTCACTCATTCCCCTACTATATCTTCCACCATGGCTGTGAACTTCTATGTTCACACCAGTGGATCTACCATTCATCGATTGACCATAGATGCTTTCTTGGTCATACTTGTTTGAAGGCAACTAAACTTTCTTGTAAGGAATGGGAAGCTTGGATGCTAGAGGCTGAACATGAGCTTTTCCTTTCCCTTTAGAATAGGCAACTCTTGTGCTTCCCTTGAATCACAACCCCTTCTTACCCTTCTATGAGGAGAAGGAGTCTATCAGGGGCAGCACAGTACTTGGCTTAAAATAACTAGCCACGATATTTTTCTCCCTCTGGAGTTTCTCTTCAAGATCCCTAATGAGACTATTCTTGAACTTGATGATGCCAATCTGAATGAGTGAAATGGTTTTCAGTTGGCTGACTTCCCTATCCTTCTGATCCAGAAAGGATGCTGTCTCAGCCTGCTGGGAAGCAACTAGCTGAAGGGAGGTGATCTCTGTAACACCTCCCCAATAATGACCGTATAATATGGGTCCGGACGAGGCCCCACAACTTGCAGACTCCACAGCTTCAACATTATAAGATGATGTAAATTACCCAACCACAAAACTCAGACATCAATTAGGGAAACATACAGGCAAAACTAGAAGTTTTCCAGCAAACCAAGAGTAACAAAATGGCCCTAAGGCCTTACATATCTAAAGTCCAAGACTGAAACAACATTGAACAATAATAAAGTGCATACGCACTACTAGGCTACCTCGGCATGCAAGCTGGATTACATCTCATGGAGCATATCATTCAATCAACATATATGTAAATAAAAGAAAGTTCACATCATAAGGCTTATGCATTTTTGGCCGGCGATCTTGCTCCTGCTTGTGATCATTGCCATATAAAAATTTGTGGTAATGTGGGTCAGCAAAGGCTGACCTCAACTGTGTAACCAAAACATCTCCTTCCGGCCGTCCCTAACGGACTCCGAGGTACACCATCACACTGCAGGTCAGCACTTCGTATGCAATATACAATAACATGTAAAGCTATAAAATAGGTTTGGATGTCTCATACAAAAGACATGTTTCCATGTTGATCATGTAATATAAAGAGGCCTGTAATGCAACATGAATGCAATCCTGGGTTTCACACAAGGCACCCTAAAGCGTATGCTTCTAACAAATCATCACATCGGGTACTTCCAATTTCACCATCGGCGTTCAAGCCGCAAACACAAGGGTACTCTAATTTCCCACAGTGACATACAAGCCACCACACGGAACTCTTGCCTAGGCCCCTCCTGCTCATGGGTCTCAAACCCTGGGATTGCCTGCAAGCTTTGACTTCTCACGTCAGGATTTCGCCATATAAACAAACCGATGATAAGAATCCTTGCTAAACTCTACTCGTTCGCGATGACACATGACCGACTCCAATATCGCGACCAAGTCCACTGAAGGAGACCCAACAGGACCCAGATGGGATCGTCCATGCTTGTCCAAAGCTTGTCATTCTTGTCAGTTCCATAGAAGGGGACTTGTCTCACCGGGACACTCTCCACACATGACTTGCAACGTCACGGTCTAGCCAGCCAACCACAGAGATAAACCACGCCTTGGCACATCACAATACCATGCCTTTCCCACCGTAATCCAACATTTGTACTAAATCATCCCCGTTCCCCCGCATGTACTCTAATTTCCACCCGGTCTGGTTCTGGCCACACATACTCACATGAAAAAGTGGGGAAACACCATCACAAATGGCGTCTTGCCGCTAACGGATTTCTAGACAATCCTTAAGGCTTGCTATGTAACATCACCGAGTCGGACTAACGATCGTGACTGTGGCTTCACCCACAATGCCTAATCCACTAACTGAGCGAATCTCTAATGCAATATCTTGTCTGGGACAGACACCATCGACTTGGTGGCTCCTCTTGTACCATGGCAACCCGAATCCCTCTCACTTGAGAGATCCAGTGCCTACAATGTTTGAAAGAAAGCAAGAAAAGTGTAGATGCCATGCACGCATCCAAAAACCCAGAGGAGAAGTGTCGTTACCCTTCGACTCCTCTTCCTAGCCATGAAATCTTGCTTTGCACGGATGAAAACGAGCGTCTCCACGTCCTCTCCACGGATTTGGCCTCGGAACGACGATCAGAGGTCTAAATATTTGTCAAAGGCGTAAGGAAGATCTCTTCTTCCTCCTCCTAATGTAACACCCCCTATCCGTCACATAGCATAAAGCAGTAGGTCCGGCCGGGGCCCGACGCCGTATGCCACAGACAGACCGGGTGGTTACTTATGGAAACCATCCAACCAATCTCAACGTCCTACACAGAGCATTCTAGCGGAAGCAGTTTATAAAAGTTGTAAACAAAGAACCCAGCAATAGAGCACGAATGTCCACTAGTACAAATTAGGAATGTTATACAAAAAGACCCAAAACAAGCCTTAAGGCCTTACAAAATGTTTCACTTGAATATTACATGTTTTACAAACCACGGCATGCAGGCCGGTCATAAATGAATAAAACAGTAAACACTTCCATTTGGGCCTTCGATGGCCGGCTTCGCAAAAAGGGCTTTAGCCCGCTAATGACCGCTTGGTCCAGCTGCACCTGCAAGAAACAAACCACCACACGGTGGTGAAAACAAGGCAACGGTCAGCAATGCTGACCAAATTATAATGATCCCGCCCCCAACTCGGGGCGGCGATGCTCCTTTCCTGCATTTCATTAGCATAAGCGAGCAATGTATATATATATAGCCATTTCATCACAGATGTTGGCTCGCACGGCCACACGCCCCGTGCTCTCATGGCACATTCTCGGTGAACCGGTCGATGTCACGTCAATTAAAGCCATTGACATTCCGGACTCACCACCGCCACTTGGACGGCCAAACCTATGAGCAATTTGTCTTCCTGGCCTGGGTCACGACAATTTAAGCCATTGACCGCCGAAGACCCTACTCTATGCCAACGGTAAGTGCCACGTGCCTTTAGGTCTCTTTAACCGAACGACATAGGATGGGTACGGTTCCATCTAACCCGTGCTCACATCGCAACGACAATTTAAGCCATTTGCCTGGGTCAAACTTCCGTCGAGTCCCATTTCCATCACAAGTCACATAACTCGGTTATGTTCAAGTTGGCTCTCAAGCCACCAAGTTGGCAAGATCTCGTATCCGCCCAGTTTTCCGGGTGCACCTTTGGGTTAGTCCCCAAGGCTCCCTGCTGCAATCTACCGCGTAGAAAACCCGAAAAACAACCAATAACACGGAGTCTTCTCCGACATTATGCAATGCAACATCACCGATCCAGACCAACATGTCCGGGTAGGCTTCACACATCATGCCTATGTCTGTTCTCGCTTACGGACTCTAAACAACGGGGACTTCACATATCTACCCGAAGGAACGCCTCCAACTCTCCACAAACTCGCGAGAGCGGGCTTCCTATGCTAAGAAAGAGAGCTACTCATGCTCAAGATGAGGATCGTTACCCTTGCGTTCCTCTTTGGCGCCATGGAAAAGTAATCGGATGAAAACCATCGCACTAGCGTTGCCTCCGCGGATCCGGAGTTGGTTCGCGATTCAGAGCTCTGAAGCTCCTCTAATGACGGGATCTAGCTCCTTCTTCTTCCCTTGGCTCTCCTCTCTCTCTAAGGCTTTAGAAAGTGAACACTTAAGAAAAAGTAAGGGTTTTGAAAGCCCATTCACGGGTATATCCCTTCAGGAACAACCCCCAGCCGTTGGATCTTCAGTTAAAGAAATGAACGGCTTCGATTCGGGGCTGAAATGCCCAATCTGGACCGAACACGGCCTGGCACATGCCCATGTCCAGGGCCGTGTGCCACATTCGCCGTCAAAATCGAATCTCCTAGAACCTCACACGGGTATCGAACACGCCCGTGTTCGAGCTGACACGCCCGTGTTCCACCT
This sequence comes from Platanthera guangdongensis, assembly GCA_039583875.1. NCBI lineage: Eukaryota > Viridiplantae > Streptophyta > Magnoliopsida > Asparagales > Orchidaceae > Platanthera > Platanthera guangdongensis. Next base: position 114,366,198 of record CM077155.1, on the reverse strand, counting down.
CACACGACCGTGTGGCCAGCCGTGTACCCCATGATTTTTCCCCAAAATCAACCCGAGCACTGCACGGGTTCTAAGACACGCCCGTGTCCTTACCCGTGTCACCTTGACACGCCTGGACCCCAGGTCGTGTACATGGTCTCTACATTTCGTCGAGCGAAAATCGTCGATCTGATGACACGGCCTTGGACACGCCCGTGTCCTAGGCCGTGTGCCTTGTCTCGACGAATCGTCAAGTGAATCTCGTCGACTCCCCGGGACGATCGTCGACACGGGTCGACACGCCCTGCGACACGCCCGTGTTGCAGGCTGTGTGCCATGTCTCAACGAATCGTCGAGAGAATCTCGACGACTTCGCGGCTAAGTGTCGACACGGGTCGACACGCCCTGCGACACGCCCGTGTCGCAGGCCGTGTGCCCATTCTCAACGAATCGTCGAGAGAATCTCGATGACTTCGCGGCTAAGTGTCGACACGGGTCGACACGCCCTGGGACACACCCGTGTCCCAGGCCGTGTGCCTGCTGCCAGAACCCAAACTGGACCAAAACGTCCCCCTTTTTTCTCCCTTGAGTTTCGGGGCGTTACAACTCTCCCCCTCTTAAAAGAATTTCGCCAACGAAATTACATAAAGGAAAGACATGTACAAAACCAAAATTTGTACCTGAGCGGAACAACTCCGGATACTCGTCAAGCATAGTCTCCTCTCGCTCCCAAGAGAGCTCCTCACGACCGCAATTGTCCCACCGGACCTTGACCATCCTAATCTCTTTATTGCGTAGCCGCTTGACCTCCGAGTCCTCAATCCGCACGGGCTTGACCTTTGTCGTTAGCCCACTATCCACCGGCACTTGATCGACCGCGATCACTTGCGTAGGCTCTTGTACCGCCTTTCGGAGTACCGAAATATGGAACACATCATGTAAACCACTAAGCTCCACTGAAAGCTTCAACCTATAGGCCGCTTCACCAACTCGCTCCAGAACCTCAAACGGTCCAAGGTATCTTGGGCTTAGCTTTTTCAATCGCCGCACCCGCGAGACACCCTTGAACGGCTTGATCTTTAAGTATACATAATCGCCCACAGCGAACTCCACGTTCCTGTGCTTGGCATTATAGTACTTTGCTTGCGGGTCCTGAGCGATAAGCAACCTCTCCCGAATGGTTCGCACCAAAGAAGTAGCACCCTCCACTTCCGATCGCTTATACAACCTTGACTCACCCGTTTCTAACCAAGACAACGGCGTGCGACATTTTCTACTATATAGGGCCTCGAAAGGCGCCATCTGAATACTCGCTTGGTAGCTGTTGTTGTAGGCGAACTCCTCCAAATAAAGGTAGTCTTCCCATTGCTTTCCGAAATCCAAGACACACATGCGGAGCATTTCTTCCATGGTTCGATTTACCCTCTCGGTCTGCCCATCCGTTTGCGGATGGAAGGCTGTGCTGAATTTCAACTTTGTTCCCGACATTTGTTGCACCAGCCTCCAATCATTGGACGTGAACCGCCCATCTCGGTCACTCACGATGCTGCGGGGCACACCATGAAGCCGTACTATGTTATCCACATAAAGCTTTGCCAACTTCTCCACCGGATCATCCTTCCTATGCGGAATAAAATGCGACACCTTCGTTAATCGATCAACAACCACCCAAATGGCGTCGTTTCCCTTCTGCGACCTTGGCAAACCGTGCACAAAGTCCATAGAGATGTCGTCAAATTTCCACTCCGGAATAGGCAAGGACTTAAGAAATCCTCCCGACTTTTGGCACTCCGCCTTTACCAAGGCGCAGGTTTGGCACTTCGCTACGTATAGCGCCACATCCTTTTTCAAACCTGGCCACCAAAACAGTTTCTTCACATCACGGTACATCTTCGTGCTCCCTGGGTGAATCGAGTACTTGGTATGGTGTGCCTCGTACAACAACTCCACCCATAAATTGCCCACACTTGGGACGCACAAACGACCGTCTTTCCAAAGCAACCCGTCCTCCACGACGAATTGGGAATTTGACCCATCCAGAGCCTCTACCATGAACTGCTTCATAAGAGCATCCATATCCAAAGCCTGCCGAATACGATCAACCAGATCATATTGGACTTCAGTCCAATTCAAAACTGCTTCAGCACTTGATTGTCCGTCCACACAAACAATCTCCAACGCCTACAACTCCCGCACCAACCGCTCATCATGCACCGATAGCCAATTGGCTTGAGCTGGGGCTCGGCGACTCAACGCGTCCGCAACCGCATTCCCTTTGCCAGGCACGTAGTGGATCTTAAATGTATAGTCCCCCAGGAACTCCATCCTTCTACGCTGCCGCATATTCAGATCCTTCTGATCAATAAGATACTTCAGGCTCCTGTGATCGGTGTAGATATCAATCTTCACACCGTACAAATAGTGCCTCCACAGCTTCAAAGCAAAAATCACGGCCGCTAACTCCAAGTCATGGACCGGATAATTCCTCTCGTGCACTTTTAGCTATCTCGAGCCATAAGCTATCACGCTTCCGTGCTGCAGTAGCACGCAACCCAAACCGCTGCCTGAAGCATCGCTATATATCTCATAGCCTTCGGTCCCACATGGCGAACTCAGCACAGGCGCCGTGGTCAACCGACACTTCAACTCCTCAAAAGCTCGCGCGCACTCCGGCGTCCAAACGAACTTATGCTCCTTTCTCGTCAAAGTAGTAAGAGGTAACGCTATCCGCGAGAAGTTCTCTACGAAGCGCCTATAATAGCCGGCAAGCCCCAGAAAACTCCGGACTTCCGCTACAGTAGCAAGCTCAGGACACTCCCGTATCGCAACAATCTTCGCCGGATCCACAGCAATACCCTCTCCACTCACTATATGCCCGAGGAACGCCACTGAGGATAGCCAAAACTCGCACTTCGAGAACTTGGCATACAACTGATTTCTCCTTAGCGTCTCCAACACCAAATGAAGATGCTTGAAGTGATCTTCCTCACTTTGCGAGTACACCAAAATATCGTCGATGAAGACGATCACGAAGTGGTCCAAGTACTCCCTGAAAGTCCTGTTCATCAAATCCATGAACACTGACGGCGCATTAGTCAGCCCAAACGGCATGACCGTAAACTCATAATGCCCGTATCTCGTACTAAACGCTGTCTTCGGGATATCACTCTCCCTTATTTGCAACTGATAGTACCCAGCCTTGAGATCTAACTTCGAGTACACCGTCGACCCGACTAACTGATCAAAGAGATCATCAATCCGGGGGATCGGGTACTTGTTCTACTCCGTCAGCTTATTTAGCTCCCGATAATCAATACATAGCCTCAAGCTTCCGTCCTTCTTCTTAATAAAGAGGACCGGTGCGCTCCAAGGCGAAGAACTCGGGCGCGCATACCCTTGCTCCAACAACTCTTGCAGTTGAACTTTCAGCTCCGCCATTTCCTTAGGCGCTAGCCGATAAGGAGATCGTGACACAGGCTTTGCACCTGGCACTAGCTCGATCGTAAAATCTATCTCCCGCTGAGGCGGGGCTCCAGGAAGATCCGCGGGGAACACATCAGGGTATTCTGATACCACTGAAATACAATCCAACCCGGGCTTCGGCTTTGCAACCTCCACTAGTGTAAAGAACAGTTCCGCTCCAGCACGAACCGCCTTCACCACCTGAAGAGCAGACATCAACGTCTTGCTCGACCCCTTTAAGCCCGTAAACGTCGTCTCACGACACGCTCCCAGCTTAACTTCCTTGTTACCGCAATCTATATGGGCCTGCTGCTCCGAGAGCCAGTCCATGCCAAATATGACGTCGAACTCCACTAACGGAAGTAAAGACGCCCGCAGGTTGAACTCCTGCTCCCCAATACGAACCTTAACATCGCAGATCCTATCCGCTCGCATCGAACACCCGTTGGGCAACAACACATCCAACTTATCCATTGCCATCGAAGAAGGGACTCCGATGCGTGATATAAATCCTTCGGACAAGAAGGAGTGTGAGGCTCCCGTATCGAAGAGTGCTCATGCCGGATTTTCATAAATCAATACAAATCCTAAACAAGTAGTGGTAAGGTAACATATGCATAACAAGTATTTAAAGAAATTGACTTGCTATAAATTAAACCGTACCTGTCACCACATCAGCTTGTTTAATGGCCTCCTGTTGGCCAAGATTGTAGACCCTTGGTTGGGCCGGAGCATAATGGGATGTGGTCGACTCCACCGCCTTTCCCTTCTCTTCATAAGTAGCTCCCGGCCTCCTCTCGGACTTAGGACGTCCGCTCCAACAATCACGGGCAAAGTGCCCCGTCTTTCCACATGTAAAACACGTGCCCGGTGTCCGACTCGTAGACGCCCCAGAAGCACCAGAAGGAGCTGGACCCGAAGTCCTATGCTTCTTGAAAGACCTCCGATAGCCGGACTTTGAAGTAGTCGGCACTTTGAATTCAGATTTCTTCTCACCCAAGATTTTATTTGCTTGTATTCTTCATGTCCTTCTCCAAGGACCGGGCAGTGTTGACCAAGGTTAAGAAACCCTGCGTCATCGGCCCCGAAAGTAGTAATCTCAACTCATCCCTCAAGCCTTCATAGAAGCGATTAGTCTTACGCTCCTCGTCCATGATGGTGGAACTAGCATAACGACTCAGACGAGTAAACTCGTGGAGATATTCATCCACGCTCCTCTCACCCTGCACCAACTTCAGGAACTCATTCTCCATCGAAATCCTCTGAGTAGAAGGGAGGTATCTTGCCAAGGACAATCCCAAGAACTCTTCCATCGGAACTTCTATCAGTTGTCTACCCCTCAAATGATGCAGCTCCAAACCTTCCCACCACATTCTCGCTTCACCGTCCAACAGGAACATAGCGATGGTGGTCATTTGCCACTCCTCCGTCTCCGTCGCTGTCATGACTCTCTTCACCCTGGAGAGCCAGTCTTCAGCCTGAGATGGGGTTCCCAACCCCGAGAATAACGGAGGGTTAAAGCTTATTACATGCTTTAGCTGCCTCTCAGTTGCCCTCCTTGGCACCACCGGTTCTACAACCACTTGCTCCACCCTCCTCGGCTCAGTCTCTTGCAGAGGTTCTTGCTCCATAATAGGAGCGGGCTGCTGCGCTTGCCTTGCAGGCTGCGCATTTATCACAGCCAACACCGCTTCAGCCACCAATCGAATATTTCCAGCCGACAGAGGTGTTGCAGGAGCAACATCCGGTGCACTACTAGCCTCAGAAACTCGGCGTTCTGACGGCCCAACACCACTTCTGGTCAACTATAGTGGTACAAAACACCGTTAAGAGACCACATAAATTGCAAACAACAATTATAGGAACACGCAGGTTCCTCAAACACGAGTATTTTCATTCCTATGTGGACATTCATGGGTTCTTTTTACTGTTATTACGATGACGCACACAATGTGCTCACCATCCCTTAAAAAGAATTCGCCCCCGAATTCAGTTTAAGTCCAACCAAAACCAGTAGTCTGATACCAAATTGTAACACCCCCTATCCGTCACATAGCATAAAGCAGTAGGTCTGGCCGGGGCCCGACGTCGTATGCCACAGAGAGACCGGGTGGTTACTTATGGAAACCATCCAACCAATCTCAACGTCCTACACAGAGCATTCTAGCGGAAGCAGTTTATAAAAGTTGTAAACAAAGAACCCAGCAATAGAGCACGAATGTCCACTAGTACAAATTAGGAATGTTATACAAAAAGACCCAAAACAAGCCTTAAGGCCTTACAAAATGTTTCACTTGAATATTACATGTTTTACAAACCACGACACGCAGGTCGGTCATACATGAATAAAACAGTAAACACTTCCATTTGGGCCTTCGAGGGCCGGCTTCGCAAAAAGGGCTTTAGCCCGCTAATGACCGCTTGGTCCAGCTGCACCTCCAAGCAACAAACCACCGCACGGTGGCGAAAACAAGGCAACGGTCAGCAATGCTGACCAAATTATAACGATCCCGCCCCCAACTCGGGGCGGCGATGCTCCTTTCCTGCATTTCATTAGCATAAGCGAGCAATGTATATATATATAGCCATTTCATCACAGACGTTGGCTCTCACGGCCACACGCCCCGTGCTCTCAGGGCACATTCTCGGTGAACCGGTCGATGTCACGTCAATTAAAGCCATTGACATTCCGAACTCACCACCGCCACTTGGACGGCCAAACCTATGAGCAATTTGTCTTCCTGGCCTGGGTCACGACAATTTAAGCCATTGACCGCCGAAGACCCTACTCTATGCCAATGGTAAGTGCCACGTGCCTTTAGGTCTCTTTAACCGAACGACATAGAACGTGTACGGTTCCATCTAACCCGTGCTCACATCGCAACGACAATTTAAGCCATTTGCGTGGGTCAAACTTCCGCCGAGTCCCATTTCCATCACAAGTCACATAACCCGGTTATGTTCAAGTTAGCTCTCAAGCCACCAAGTTGGCAAGATCTCGTATCCGCCCAGTTTTCCGGGTGCACCTTTGGGTTAGTCCCCAAGGCTCCCTGCTGCAATCTACCGCATAGAAAACCCGAAAAACAACCAATAGCACAGAGTCTTCTCCGGCATTATGCAATGCAACATCACCGATCCAGACCAACATGTCCGGGTAGGCTTCACACATCATGCATATGTCCGTTCTCTCTTACGGACTCTAAACAACGGGGACTTCACATATCTACCCGAAGGAACGCCTCCAACTCTCCGCAAACTCGCGAGAGCGGGCTTCCTATGCTAAGAAAGAGAGCTACTCATGCTCAAGATGAGGATCGTTACCCTTACGTTCCTCTTTGGCGCCATGGAAAAGTAATCGGATGAAAACCACTGCACTAGCGTTGCCTCCGCGGATCCGGAGTTGGTTCGCGATTCGGAGCTCCGAAGCTCCTCCAATGGTGGGATCTAGCTCCTTCTTCTTCCCTTGGCTCTCCTCTCTCTCTAAGGCTTTAGAAAGAGAACACTTAAGAAAACATAAGGGATTTGAAAGCCCATTCACGGGTATATCCCTTCAGGAACAACCCCCAGCCGTTGGATCTTCAGTTAAAGAAATGAACGGCTTCGATTCGGGGCTGAAATGCCCAATCTGGACCGAACACAGCCTGGCACACGCCCGTGTCCAGGGCCGTGTGCCGCATTCGCCGTCAAAATCGAATCTCCTGGAACCTCACACTGCCGTGTGGCCGGCCGTGTACCCCATGATTTTTCCCCAAAATCAACCCGAGCACTGCACGGGTTCTAGGACACGCCCGTGTCCTTACCCGTGTCACCTTGACACGCCTGGACCCCAGGCCGTGTACACGGTCTCGACATTTCGTCGAGCGAAAATCGTCGATCTGATGACACGGCCTTGGACACACACGTGTCCTAGGCTGTGTGCCTTGTCTCGACGAATCGTCAAGTGAATCTCGTCGACTCCCCGGGACGATCGTCGACACGGGTCGACACGCCCTGCGACACGCCCGTGTCGCAGGCCGTGTGCCATATCTCAACGAATCGTCGCGAGAATCTCGACGACTTCGCGGCTAAGTGTCGACACGGGTCGACACGCCCTGCGACACGCCCTTGTCGCAGGCCGTATGCCCATTCTCAACGAATTGTCGAGAGAATCTCGACGACTTCGCGGCTAAGTTTCGACACGGGTCGACACGCCCTGGGACACGCCCGTGTCCCAGGCCGTGTGCCTGCTTCCAGAACCCAAACTGGCCCAAAACGTCCCCCTTTTTCTCCCTTGAGTTTCGGGGCGTTACACCTAACTCTCTCACCCAAACCCTAAGTCAACTCCAAAATGAAGAGAAATGAGGAGAAATCCCGCTCGGCCCTTCTTAAGCCCTTTGGGAGGAAAATCCTGGGCCCTTAGAATAGATTTGATCTATCCGTCGACCTATCCGTTCGACGGTTCGTCAAACTTACCTGCCATGGAGTTCGACGTTCGTCGAAAGAATACGGCACCATAAACCTCTCGAAACCCGTTTGACGTTCGCCGAACGCCGTTCGACGTTCGCCGAACGCCATTCGACGTTCGCCGAACCAACACGTGAACCCTGCGTATGCCAACCGGACATCTAGAAAATCGGGTTATTACTGCTCCTACCCCCTTAGAATAATTTCATCCTCGAAATTTAACTCAGTTGTATGCACAAAAATAACAACTAATTTGTTGTAAGCTCTTTTCCCTTCACAAGATATTTGTTACAACACTTTAGACAAACAACTCGGGAAATTCAACAAGCATGGTTTGCTCCCGCTCCCAAGAGAACTCATCTCTCCCCCAATTGTCCCAGCGCACATTAAAAAGCATAACCTCTTTGTTCAGCAACTGCCGAACCTCTGAATCCTCTATTCCTACCGGACGGTCCTTCGTCCTCAAGTCCTCTTCTACTAGCAACATCTCTATTTCGATCACAACATTAGCCTCCACTAAGGCTTTACGCAAGACGAAGACATGTAAGACATCGTGTAATCCACTCAGCTTTGCCGATAACGCTAACTGGCAAGCCGCTTCTCCAATACGTTCTGTAATCTCGAACGGTCCCAAAAACCACGGACTCAGATTCTTGAGTCAGCGAATCCGCTAAACGACTTTGAATGGATTAATCTTGAGATAAACTCAGCCGCCTACCGTGAACTCCACATTCTTATGGCGAGCATTAAAATACTTTGCTTGTCGGTCCTGGGCAACCATCATGCGTTCCTGGATGTACCGCACCAGTTCGCAAGCATCGACCACCACTTCTTTTTCCCAAATGTTTGGTGTCACCCTCCTCTGCCCAAGACATTGGTGTTTGACACCGTCTTCCATACAAAACTTTGTATGGAGCCATCCTTATACTTTCCTGGTAGCTGTTGTTATAGGCGAACTCTACCATGAAGAGGTGATCTTCCCACTTCTTCCCAAAATCGAGAGTACGCATTCTAATCATATCCTCCATTATACGATTCGTTCTTTCTGTGTGTCCATCGGTTTGATGATGTAACGTCGTACTAAACTTAAGGTTCATTCCCAGACTCTTCTGAACAAGCCTCCAGTCTTTAGACGTGAAACGTCCATCACGATCACTGACTATACTCTTAGGAATCCCATGTAGTCACACAATGTTGCGTACATACAACTCTACCAGATTTTCCATGTTGTCCTCTTTTCGATTTGGGATGAATGAGCCACTTTGGTCAAGTAATCCACAATTAACCAAATCAGGTTGTTACCCTGCTGTGATCGAGGTAAGCCATGCACAAAGTCCATGGAGATGTCATCAAACTTCCACTTGGGAATAGGAAGAGGCTTTAGGAACCTGCCCGGCTTCTGACACTCGGCCTTCACTATTGCACAAGTTTGGCACCGACTTACGTATAAAGCTATATCTCTCTTCAAACCTGGCCACCAAAAGGATTTATTCATATCCAAGTACATATCTGTACTGCCCAAGTGAATGAAGTACTTCGTAAAATGAGACTCAAACATCAACTCCTCACGGAGCTTGTCGAACTGTGGTAGACATATCATTCCGTCCATCCTCAGGATCCCATCAATCATCTCCCCGACGTTACCCTCGCCCTTGTGAGCTTCCACCACAAGAGCCCGAAACTCTTCATCCAAACTAGTAGATTCCCGAATACGATCAGATAAGTAATTTTGCAACTCGATCCAGTTCAGTCAAGCTATGCTAGACACGCCTCTTGCTTCACACTCAATGCCAAGGGATTCACAGTCTCGCATCAACCGCTCATCATGAGCTTCGATCCAACGCCCTTGTCCAGAGTATTTTATACTCAAGGCATCTGCCACCACGTTGGCTATGCCTGACATATAATGAATCGCTACTTCGTAGTCTCCAAGGAACTCGACCCATCTACGCTACCACATATTCCAGTCCTTTTGGTCTAGAAGATACTTCAGGCTTTTTTGGTTCATGAAGATCTCCACCTTCAGACCATATACATAGTGCCGCCACTGATGAGTCCAAGTTATACACATATTTTTGGGTTCATCAGGGATAGTTTTCTCGTTGATGCACTACACATTAGAGCCATATTTATTCATATTTGTTATTAGGTACATTCCATGATTAGTGCACTTTTGGCCCGCATTCAGTGTGATTTTTTTAGTTAATATTCTTGTGCCCTACTTGGTGTTTTGCTATGTTTGGAGACTTTAGTACGCCCGTCTCGGTAGCTCTGTTGTTTTTGCTGCAGGTACAAGGGTCGTGTGCATGATCCGGGATTGTTTTGGGAAGTTTTCTGCCTAAGTGCCATTGGTCGTGTGTTTTTAACAAGCGTACGATCAGTTGAATCTTTAGCGCACGACCACTGGTCGTGCACGACCTTCTCATCAAAATCTCAAACTGCCCGGGTACACTGCGTACGATCATTGGACCTATAACGCATGACCACTGGTCGTGAGCCACTGATCGTGCGCACTACTCCCCGTTTTTCCAAGTTCTTTCTGGCGCATATGCACGAGCATGGGACCTATAGCGCATGACCACCGGTCATGCTCCACTGCTCGTGCGCACTATACCAGCTCTTTCTTGAGTTCTGTCTGTTCTAATCGCACGATCATGGGATCTAGTGCGCACGGCCGATGGTCGTGCGCCACTGATCGTGCGCTCTGATTATTCTGCTTCCGTATTTAAGGCCCTCCTCCCCGAATTAGGGCATGTTTTGTCATTTTTCTGCCCCACAGCTGCGCGCGAAGCGCCATTCCTCTCCTCCACAAGTCCTTCACTCATCTCCACCCTCCGGGAAGCCTTCTCCGGCCATCTGAAGCCATCTTCAACCTTCGGAGAGATCCTGGCCACCAACAGCGAGCAACGAGAACTTTCGGCGCTATTCCTGTAACATCCTGACTTCTATTGGGCCACCAGATCCCTAGTGGGCCCAATAAAAGTGGCCCGAACCCTACCCATGTCCCGGTGGGAGATAACACTAGGTAGGAAATAGAGCTAGAGAACTCTGAATTGAGTTCTGTCAGTTCCTGTGACCTTGTATAGTCGATACGAGTGCATCGGGACTCGTTCAGTTGAACCCCGAGGTCATATAGTGAATGCGATCATTCCTCATAAAACGCAACGAGAGTAGATTTTTAATATCGAGCTAGAGAACTCTGAATTGAGTTCTGTCGATTCCTGTAACCTCATATAACCTAGACAGCTGCAACAGAACCCGTCACGTCACAATCCGAGATCTAACAACAGATTTAGACACTTTGACCATTTTAGCGCGCTGCGACGCGCAAATTTTGGACTTTCGCCAAATGGACTCCGATTCAACCCCAGTCAGTGGCGTTGGACTCTTGTGGTCAATCCGAAGTCAACGAAAGTCGTCCCCCTCAATTTCTATGATAATTGGTCAACTCGTGCTCAAATCAAGCATAGTTGTGTACTGAAAAGCGTGCGCACTCCAATTATGACACGATACCCGAACTTTGATACGACATTGATGACTTGGACCCACTTTGACTTTGACCAGCAACGGGGACCCACTTTAGGGTTGACTTGGTCAAACCACCCTAAAAACTCATTTTTTGGATTTTCTCCAAATTAGGGCCCACCTCCTCTCCAAGGTAGGATAGCCCATGCTCCCCCCTCACTCTTCTTTGGGCCCCTAACCAGCAATCAACCATTAGGAAAGGAGGCCCACCCTACCCATCCTTTCCTCTCTTTCCCCCTCTCTTACTCAGAAGGCCCAAGCCCATAAGGGCTTCATCTTCTTTTCCCCACATGGGGGAAAAGATAGGTTCTACAGTTGTCCTTGGACAGCTGGAGGGTGGGGATTATTCCCTCTCTAAGGAGGGATTAATCCCACCTTGGCTATGGGAGGAGAGCCCCCTCCCCAAGCATATAAAAGGCCCCCTCCCCCTCTTCTTCCCCTCAATCTTCTGAGCAAACCTCTCCCCCCTGCCCGACCCTTGCCGGAGCCCAGGTGGCCGGAAAAGGCAAGCCGAGGCCTCCCTCCACATCCACCACCGCCAACTTGGCATGGCTGACCTGGCCGGCCCCTCCTGAGCCCACCAGACCTAGGTGGAACCCTTCTCCCTCCCCATTCCCAGATCTGGACGTGCTGCATGTGCCTCCCGGTGGCCGGAGCGCCGCCGACGCCACCCGATCCTTGTTCCAGGCCGGGTGGTGCCCAAGGAGGAAGGCTCCTCCCCCTGCGTCAGTGGTGGTACTGGGGGAGTACTATACAAGTAGGGGCGGCAACCCCCAATGGCAGAGAGAGGCGGTACCACTGCAAAACGCAGTTCCGGCGGCACCTGCAAAAAACAGAGCGAGCTCTGTTAGAACTGGAGGCGACGGCCGGCGGCGCATGGCCGCCGGGACATCACCGGTGAGAATACCGACTCCCTGCGTGCTGGCCGGGGGTAGAGTTGTAAGCGGCCAACCACCCGAGGAGCGAGGGTGGTGCGGTGGCGCTGGGAGCAAAGTCTGCGACCACACTAGGCTTTCGGGTTGGTTTTTTCGGCGGCGGCCAGCGGCGCCAGGCCGGCGGACCACCGCCCAGAGAGTCGCCGACACCCGACGAGTCGATCGGGTCTGGTGACGGCGGCTGGCGAAGGCTGCCGGCGGTGGTGGAGTCTGCCACCCTCCACACCGCCGGGAAGTAGCAGTGGTCGTCCGATCTCATGATGAGATCGGATGGCCCTGATCATCATAATTCCCACCCCCGCCTCAGCATTAACGCCCCCCACAACAGACCCGCTGCTAATCCGTTGTGGGGATAGAAGGACAAATCACGTCCTGCGGCCCAATTTCAACCGCAGGATTAGTTTAATTTGCTATAGGTAGACCAAATCAAGGGCACAAAACTTGGGATTTTTTTGTGCCAAAACTATGCCTCTAGGAGAAAATTGATCAACATGCAAAATATTCCACATAATGAGGGCTACCTCCCCAAAATGTTTGAGAATTTTTGGAGTTGATTTAGTATTTTTAAAAGCCAAAATAATATTTGTTTGGCTAATTTAAAAGCCCGAAATCCCTTGGAAAATTATAAAAAAATTATTAGGCTCATTTTAGGCCCTCCTAAGGGTTGTATCAAAATTTAGTACTTTCATTTCAAAATACGTAGCTTTCATTTCAAAAATTACTAGGCTCATTTTAGGCCCTCCTAAGGGTTGTATCAAAATTTGGGGTACTTAATATAATGAAAATTTCACCACATGACCCAATTCTTTATCCTTAAGGGTCAAGCTTATGAAAGTATGAATTGGAGTAGTACTGATTGTTTTGGGAAGTTTTCTGCCTAAGGGCCACTGGTCGTGTGTTTTTAACAAGAGTACGATTAGTGGACTCTTTAGCGCACGACCACTGGTCGTGCGCGGCCTTCTCATCAAAATCTCAAACTGCCCAGGTACACTGCGTACGATCATTGGACCTATAGCGCACGACCACTGGTCGTGAGCCACTAATCGTGCGCACTACTCCCCATTTTTCCAAGTTCTGTCTGGCGCATATGCACGAGCATGGGACCTATAGCGCATGACCACCGGTCATGCTCCACTGCTCGTGCACACTATACCAGCTCTTTCTTAAGTTCTGTCTGTTCTAATCGCACGATCATGGGATCTAGTGCGCACGACCGCTGCTCGTACGCCACTGATCGTGCGCTCTGATTATTCTACTTCCGTATTTAAGGCCCTCCTCCCCGATTTAGGGCACGTTTTGTCATTTTTGCACCCCACAGCTGCGCACGAAGCGTTATTCCTCTCCTCCACAGGTCCTTCACTCATCTCCACCCTCCGGGAAGCCTTCTCCAGCCATCTGAAGCCATCTTCAACCTTCCTCAGTAATAGTTGCTTGCATACCTGAGATTGTCAGGTTCTTATCCTTAAGTAACTTATCATCAAATAACATAGCATCCCTATATTTAATAATTATATTATTAGACAGGTCTAAGAATCTATCTGCAGTAGTATCTTCAGCACAACCTAAGTAGACACACGTGTTGGTCCTAGGTCCAAGTTTAGACCGTCTAGGGTTAGAGATGGTCTAAACCAAAGCTCGTAGGGAGTAACATCTAACTTAACATGAAGCACTTTGTTCAGAATGTTGTTTGCAGTTAAAACTGCTTCTCGCCAATAGGCAGTAGGTATGCCAGCAGTGAGCAACATAGAATTCAACATCTCTGTTAACGTTCTATTCTTTCGCTCGTCTATACCATTCGATTGGGGTGAGTAAGGAGCAGTGGTGGAGTGGGAGGGCTACATCTCCAGTCTCGTACTGTTCGAGCTTATTTTAGTACTTTCATTTCAGTACCACTCCAGTCTCGTACTGGTCAAATTTTATTCCATCACTATAAGCAGCTTAATCACCGCACTTGTCCTCATTGCAATTAACTATCCCGGGTCCTACTCTAACGAGCATTCGTTGTTAAAGTTGAGCATTAGTTGGGGATAACTGGAGTTGAAGTAGTACTCCAGGTCTAGCCCAAAATAATGCGCTGCCTCGCTCTTGTTAAAAGTAGAGCTAAGTGTCGATGCCCGAAGTCTAAAGCCTGTAGGGCAGGCCGATGTAGGCCCGGTGTTTATATTGTTTGCCTTCTGTTTGATTGTTTGTAAAATTGCTTGCGGTGAAACTGTGGCGGGTCAGTCCCTCCCACAGTCCGTTCATACCGGTGCGGGAATGTCGACGACTCAAGGTGACATGAAGATGAGTACCACGGGTGACCGACCATTATATTTTTCCCTGTTGGGTTTTCCTCCGCTGGTCGGCCAAAATGATTTGCCGGATGTCGCTCACATCCAAGAGTACACAAGGTTGTATGTTAAGGCCTGGGGTTTTGTGGTATGATCACCCACAGAAGGGGCAGGACTGGCCACTGTCACCGAGGACCACATCGGTGAGGCCCGCAGGGCTAACTACCCTGCTGGAACAGAAGCGGTCCAAACTATATCGACATAGGTTTTGTGTGTTGATTGGTTAAAACTCAAAAAATATATACGGTCACGCGGCGACCCGGCGGTTTTATTTAAGTAAAGCGGAAGTGGTTTTTTATTTAGAAAACGGGGCGCGCGTATTTATTTATTTTGGATATAAAAAAGTTGTGATCGAGTTTTACCGAAAGGAGGCAAGTGCACCTATCTTGCGTAGCACAGGATATTCTGGGTGGAATATCGAGGTCGTATTGTTCTCGGGGTAGGTTCGATTATTTCTACTCTTCCCTGGAGGTGACTATTATTTTACCGATAATTATCTTGTCGGGATATTTATATATAATAAAAAGGCAGAAAATGGCAGAAAGAAAATGAAGGCATAAAAGGAAAGCATAAAGGTGGAGCCGATGAAGTGCTTAGCTCGATGGCACCGAAAAAACAATTGAACCAAAATAGACATTTAATAAAAAAAGCTCCTAAATTTCTAATTAATTAAGGCGGAGACTTGGCTGTGGATGTTCCACTAAAATGAGCTCACCTAGCTATAGGGCTATCACTCACCTGAATGCTATGACTATTCGACCAGGCTCTCGTCCGAGGAAGAATTCCTCTTAACGCCCGCATTACGCTAAGAATACCGCTATTGGGTGGGGAACCCAATCCGGTAGAGTTGGCGCGCCTCCTCTCTCGAGGGTTAGTGCGGAACTCTCTTTACCAAGGGGTGATCTGTCCATATGCACGACCTCTCGGCGAGCGTATGGATAACGAAAATAGGGCCCACACATCGATATGTGGTCCTACACGTCGTTAACCCCGGGCAAACCATAAAAAATTAATTAATTAGAAAAATATGACCTTTAATTATTTTAAGCTATTTTATCTGTCCTAATGCTCTTCGATACTGAGGGCTAAGAAAGGTTAGCCACTCATCGGAATGGGGACGGCTTGCGGGAAAATCGGAAAATAAAGCCGTAAACAAAGCGGTAAAAGAAAGCAGTAAATTAAAGCAGGAAATAAAGCAGAAAATTGCAAGTCCTACTCAAACGAGTAGGACTGAAGAAAGCTGTAAATTGCGAGTCCCGGCGCAAGTGCGTGGGCGGGAGAAAGAAAGCAATAAAATGAGAAGTCCCACTCAAACGAGTGGGCAGGAAATTACAAGTCCTACTCAAACGAGTAGACGTGAAAATAAAGCGGGTCCAACTCAAACAAGTAGGACAAAATAAATGCAACACCCCACGCACACACTCGACAGGAAGTAAAACTCACGCACACACTCTCTCGACATAAATAAAAACACACGCACACTGCAGGAAAGTAAAACACACTCACACACTCTACTGAATGAAATAAAGCAAAGCGTCATTTAACTCTTAACGAGTATGAGGAAATAAATGCACAAGTACAAAAAATTAAGAAAAGCTAAGTTATTCAAAAATTAAAACAACTGCATTTCTACCGCTAGAATGCGGTAGAAATGCATAAAAAGATGAAATAAAAATAAAACGAGCAAAAGGGTTGCAAATAAACGCAAAACGGAAGTTCTCGAAAAATTAAAACGAATACATTTCTACCGCTAGAATGCAGTAAAAATGCATAAAAAGAGAACGAAAAAATTAAATAAGCAAAAGTTTTAAATAAAAAACTAAGTGCATGAAAAATTAAAAAGGTTATATTTCCATTCCTATAACTCCGTAAAAGTTGTTAAAAAGTGAAAATAAAGTGAAAATGACGAAACGTTTTACAACCTAAACAAAAAAAGCTAGGTAAAAAAATGAAAAAAAAAAATACTTTCAAATCGTTTTTACGGGTTTATATGAATGAAATAGAAAGCAAGAAAAACCTAATCTAAACAAGTCTAAGTTAGAATGAAAACATAAAATGAAAATTTACACTCATACACTCACACACCCATTTAAAAGAACGAAAATAAAGCTTAAAACAAAGAGAAAAACAAGTAAAAAAAATAAGATTGCTTAAGAGATGAAACATAGATGAAGTCCATAATCATGTAAGGGAGAAAATCTACAAATTTATTACTAAAAAAGGATTACAAAGCTAAGAGAGCGGGGGAAAATTTCCCTTACATATACTTGAGATGCATCTAGGCAGCATAACTCCTAAGCAAAATGGTCCAAAAGCAGAACAGGATTACATCTGGCAAGCTGGTTTAAATAGGCAAAAAAGATCAGGTGACACGCCCCCTGACACGGGCGTGTAGGTGGGGGTGGGGCGTGTCAACACTGTACAAAATGCGGCCGTCGATTTGACGGGAAAGTGGTCTTCGGGCTGGACACGTGTCGGTCTCGCGTTAGTCACGCCCCAGGTCACGGGCGTGACTCTAGACGTCTCGGGGAGGGAGATCTGGGCTCGGGTCTTTGAGCTGTCACCGGGTCTTGTCGAGTTGAAAAATGATCGAGCGGGAAGATAGAGTTCGACGATCGTCGAGCGGGAAGATCGTCGAGCACGGGTCTTTGTCAGCCAGGTGGAGGAGTCACGCCCCAGGTCACGGCGTGACTCTGGGCATGTCGGGGGTTCGACGATCGTCGAGCAGAAAGTCATCGAGCGGCAAAATTGTCGAGCGGAGTATCGTCGAGCGGACGATCGTCGAGCAGAACATTTCGTCGAGCTTGATGGAGCGGTCACACCACAGATCACGGGCGTGAAGGGTGTTCGACGATCGTCGATCGGAAATCGGCGAGCGCGGAAATCGTCATGCGGAAATCATCGAGCGCTGGACACGGGTCATGTCACAGGCGTGTGACCGGGCGTGTGAAGCTATTTCTTCAAAATTTGTGGATTCCACGATTTTTGCGATGTCACACCCCAGTCACGAGCGTGACCAGCAAGTCACGGGCGTGACCTCTCAATTTTTGGCAGATTTTTATTTTTTTTCTGAAAAATAAAATAAATTATGTTAGCAAAATATTTACAAAAATAGGAGTAATTTATTAAGGAAAAATAAGTAAAAATGACAAAAAGTAACTAAAACGACTTATTTAATGTACATAAAAATAGGTATATTTACAATTCATCATGTGTATGGCTTTGAATGCCTGCGGTATGTGCACGGCTGTGAATGCCTATGATAGAATTCAGGATATGAAAACCTGATATGCTGATATGCTAGTAGAGCAGTGTTATAACTGATTCATATGCCTGTGGTTTTTCCTAGTTATACTATCCTGCACTCTTTTATAGATGCTCCTAGCTATACGTATATGAAATGATGTGCTAACCCTCTCCTTGTTTCAGCTATTTACTTCTATTGGGTGGGTGTGTGCTCGTCCCCAAGATAAGGATCCAGGGAGGAATTTGATTTCCACTTAGCTCTACGACTAAAGGTTATCTGATTAACCATTCACAGGAAATGGAGCATCATAGTGACGCGCTGCCGCAGGAAACTGCGCCAGCGGCTAGGACTACTCGAGTAGATGCACCCCCGCCATCCCCAGAGTTTAGAGACGTGAGTACTGCCGTGTAGCATAGAGAGAGGGAGTGTGAAGGTTATATGTAGCACATATATAGCGCTCGGGCTTATTTAAATGCATAGGCTTCGGCCCTAGAACCTCTGTATGATTTTGATATGATATATATCTGCAGTGGTTTCCTGTTAATGCTTCTGCCATACTTTGATGGGTTGTGAATGTTATGATTCGAGGCGAGCAAGGCGTCCATCTAGTGCTTGGAAAGGGTGGATTGTTTCCCCTAAGAGCACTGAGTGGACGTCTTAGGCCATTAGTACCCCTCCGTACCGACCCGAGCAAAAGTTTGGGGGGGGGATACTATAATTCCTCTGGACAAAAGGAAGAAAGGATTGAAGGAAAGGAAAGAAGATGAAGAAGAGCAAGTGGATTGATGACCCATTTGCATCCAATAGCAACCACGGTCAGAGTCGTGAAGTGGATTGACAACCCACAACTCCGGCCAAGAACTACGGCTACGTTTTTCCACTTTCGGTTTACTCTACCTCTTCTCTTTGTGGAATGTACTCTTAAGCTTGTAATAAAACTAAAATTGCTTTTAATTTGTCTATGAATGAAGTTTGTTTGGTTAGTTACTTGCTCTGTTGTTAGCTATGATGCACTCGCCTCCGCTCACATCCACTGACTTGCGCACTTGAACCACTCTATGAAAGTCTAGAGTTGGTGGATCAAGAGGTGATTACGACCCTCACTCTCCGCACTTTCTCTCTACCCATCCGCTTAACGAAGCTTGGCATAGCGGCCTGCACTCACTCCTTCCTCCAAGAGAAGCGGTTTCGGTGACCGACAAAGTCTTCTTTTGTTCTGTAGCATTAGGAATCCAAAATCCAACCGACTTGTTGTTTATTTTAACTCTTAGCAACGATCTCCACACGACGCTATCACGTACCCTTCCCGCATTCCCTCGAGATCGACATTCGGGGAAGCTATTCCCAAATTATTACTTGACAGCGATCGGTACACATGCAGACGACGCATCACGTTTTTGGAGCCGTTGCAGGGAAATTCAGGTGTATTGTTGATTTGTGTTGCGTATTGAGAGTTACGACAAAGTTGCTTGTTTTGAATTTGTTTTATCCCAGTCTATTTTTTTGCTTTTATGTCAGTTGGAATTGTTAGATTTTTATGGTGAATCTATGCAAGGTAGTTTAATTCTAGAAATTTGTGATCTCCGCAATGTGGCCACTCTTAATATCCATTGCTGCTGGTGTGGAGATATCTCTCATGCATGTGATAGATGTCCTAAGGAGTATGGTAGCCAATATGCTCATGGATCTACATATGGAGCACCAACCTCTTCTGGTACTCAATATTCTAGACATAAGCGTGTTAGCTACTCATCCACGCTTCCTTTGTCGTACTACGTTTTCTCGGCATCTGCACCTGTTGTACCGACAAATCCGGCTAAGCAGTGTTTATTTTGTTGGAGTTGGGATCACTGTTTGAAGGAGTGTGCTGCTTACTTGTCGCAGTTGGAGGAGGATGATGAACCTGATATTCAGATTGTCTCCACTCCAACAACTTGTAGCACCCCTTCTGTATCTGGGTACATACTAGTACCGCCTTTAGATTTTGAAGGGAGAAGTACTGGTATTTGTACAGATACAGGTGTCGATCTAAACTCTAACACTAATGATTTTACTCTTGATGTACATACATCATGTTGCATGGAGTCTGTTTGTTGTAAGGAGCCTCTGCTTGATTTTTTTGAGAGATCTGCTCCCCCATCCTCTACATTGCATATCATTCTTTCGTTTTCTGACACTATTGTGGAGGTTGATTCGCAGTGAGAAGCTGGTGTTTGTAGCATTATGCCAGATCCTGTCGAGTAGGATATCTGCAGGGCCGAGATTGCTGCCTCTGTACCATGTCAGGAAGTCCATTGTGCAGACGAGGAGGATGCATCGCTAGCACATTCTTGCACCAGCCTGGACAGCTGTGTGGATCCACCCACAATTCCACCGATGGGCGATGACACCGGGATCATCCCCAAGATTGAGGTTACTTTTTGTCATTCTTCTAATTTATTTCCTAACTCCGCTCTCGTGTCTACTTCTCTGCAGGACCATATTGTGGAATCGGTCCATTCAGTGCAAGGGCATGTAATGCAGCGTAGCATTGTTGGAGATCGGGTGCAGGTGGAGTCAGATTCGCCGAGCTTCACAACATTCATTCTACCCATGTCTAATGTTCGAGACAGACATTACTTCACAGGGACGTGGGTATTTGCTCAGTCGCCATTTCGGTACCCGCTATCAAAACATGAACTTGAACAACTGCCTGAGCACTTCAAATTTCATACGCCCATCAATTGAGAGAATGCATGGTCCTTGAATAAGTCCTATTAGGAGACAATAAACCCATCGGTTATCTAGATTTGCATTTCTTTTTTTTAAATGTATTATACTTTATTTTGCAGGTTAGGTAATGGAACAATTATATTTCTGTGGGTGCCCGTCTGGGTGCCGAAAATTATTTTTTGTATATCATGCTAATACAGGTATTTGGTCCACCTTAAGGATGGTAAACAAAAGGGCTCGTTGGAGACAACCCAAGTTGGACCACTTTGTCCTGTTTTGAGTGCTATGTTTCTTTTTATATTTGTATTTGTATTTCTTGTTTTGCGTGGATCTCTAATTCACAGGTGCTGGATAGTTTTGGAAGCGCGACAAACCCTACCGCTATCGGACAATCACGCAGCACGACCGGTGCTAAATTTTGAGCAAAGGTACTTCTTACCCTAGCTCTTTATCTTATTTGGAATGCTTATTTTTACTAATTATCGCATTCAAGTCTGGGGGTAGAGCATGCATGTGGTCACTACACAACACATTTCATTGCATAACAGTCTGTTAATTATTTATTTCATAATCACTGTAGCACACATTGAATCACCCACACAAGCGCGCTCTTAACCACACACGCGGCTCGAGTTAAATTTATTGATCATATGTAAACTTTAAAATAGTGGTGCTGGCTTATGATTTCAGGATAGAGTAGTTCGAAACTCATGCAGTGCTCCTAATCGAGTACTCATGCTTTGTGTAGAAATAGTATAGATTTATTTTTTCTTTATGCTCGTAGATTTATACTTTTTTCTACAGATGTAAATATTGTTTGTAGTACTCAAAAATGGGAATCCGGAGTAATCGAACTGTACTGTAGGAATGTGTGTAGCCGTCACTAGACTTGTATTGCTCGAGTCGGGAGGAAGGATCATCTTTCTCTGTGGCTAAGAACTTGCCCAAAGCTACTCTCGAAGCATTGGTGCCCGGTTAGACAAGAGAGAGCGTGACGTAGGCCATCATTTTGGCTAGTTTGAGCTTTCTTTATCATTTCCTAGCCGCTAACCATTGCATGCCAAGTTTGTGCCTACCCCTCCTTTGATTCAGCTCCACCTTCATTCACCAAAGCCTAAAGACAACCCTCATATTGCAACCAAATCCATGAGCTTGATTGAATTTAATATTTTGACAAGTTGTGATATTTGGAATTCGTGTGATGTGGTGATGAATTCATAAAATTTATACTTGCTAAACTTGGGGATGGCAAAAGAAGAAAAGAAAAAAAATTGAAAAAGAAAAAATCTAAAAGAATTACAATGAGAATTGTATCCCCATCATGTTTATTGATATTGGTCAGGTTAGGCCGTGTACACGCCTAGTTTTCAAGTTATGTCTGGGGGTGTGTCACTCGTGCATCTTTATGTGGCTGTATTGGTCTAGCTTATTGTTCGCTCGCTTTGGTTGCGTGTAGCCATCATGTTTATCAATGACTATCAAACCTTAGCCTAAGCCCCATTCTATCCTAGAAGTACTATTGATTCCTGTTTGAGTCTAACTCGCGCCGTGGAGAGACCGTGAACGTGCAAGTGTATGGTCCCCGACATTGATGGATATCTTTGGAGGTGATCACGAGCCCCGGTCTTTGGCAATACTCATCTTACTGGCCTGCGTACTTTCTTCATACACATGACCGAACGATTCTCCAGAATTCTAATTTTGAGTAGATACAATATTTGTTTACCCCTGTCTAATAGTTTAAACTCCGTAGTATAATTAAAAAGTTTTTTTATTCTATTTTTTATGCACACGATGTATTTGATTTCTCGTTGTACTTTATTTTAAAATTTCTGAGCCAGCTAGCTGATTTCAAGTCCACGGAGTAATAATTTGCTCTGGACGTGCAAATGGGTAAGTCTGGGGGGTGTGATGAGTCCAAGTTATACACATATTTTTGGACTCATCTGGGCTAGTTTTCTCGTTGATGCACTACACTTTAGAGTCATATTTGTTCATATTTGTTATTATGTCAATTCCATGATTAGTGCAATTTTGGCCCGCTTTCAGTTTGATTTTGTTAGTTATTATTCTTTTGCCCTACTTGGTATTTTTCTACGTTTGGAGACTTTAGTACACTCGTCTCGATAGCTCTGTTGTTTTTGCTGCAGGAACAAGGGTCGCGTGCATGTTACGGAAATGTTTTGGGAAGTTTTCTACCTAAGGGCCACTGGTCGTGCGTTTTTAACACGCGCACGATCAGTGGACTCCTTAGCGCACGACCACTGGTCATGCGCGACCTTCTCATCAAATTCCCAAACAGTCCTGGTACACTGCACACGATCATTGGACCTATAGCGCACTACCACTGGTCGTGGGCCACTGATCGTGAGCACTACTCCCCATTTTCTCAAGTTCTGTCTGGGGCATACGCACGAGCATGGGACAAATAGCACATGACCACCGGTCGTGCGCCACTGCTCGTGTGCACTATACTATGTTTTTCTTGAGTTCTGTCTGTTTTAATCACACAATCATGGGATCTAGTGTGCATGGCCAATGGTCGTGCGCCAATGATCGTGCGCTCTAATTATTCTGCTTCCGTATTTAAGGCTCTGCTCCGTGAATTAGGGCACGTTTTGTCATTTTTCCAACCCATAGATGCGCGCGAAGTGTCGTTCCTCTCCTCCACAGGTCCCCCACTAATCTTCACCCTCCGGGAAGCCTTCTCCGGCCATCCGAAGCCATCTTCAACCTTCGGAGAGCTCCTGGCCATTTGAATCCAGAAGCAACCACGATCAAAGTCGTGAAGTGGATTGAAGGAAAGGAAAGAAGACGGAGAAGAACAAGTGGATTGACTACCCATTTGCATCCGGTAGCAACCACGGTCAGATTCGTGAAGGGGATTGAAAACCCACCACTCCGGCCAAGAACCACGACTACGCTTTCCCTCTTTCGGTTTACTCTACCTCTTCTCTTTATGGAATGTACTCTTAAGCTTGTAATAAAACTAAACTTTCTTTTAATTTGTCTACGAATGAAGTTTGTTCGGTTAGTTACTTGCTCTGTTGTTAGTTGTGATGCACTCGCCTCCGCTCACATCCACTCACTCGCGTACTTGAACCACTCTAGTAAAGGCTAGAGTTGGTGAATGAAAAGGTGATTACGACCCTCACTCTCTGCACTTGCTCTCCGCCCATCCGTCTAACGAAGCACTATATAGCGGCCTGCACTAACTCCTTTCTCCATGCGAAGCGGTGCCGTTGTCCCGCAGAGTCTTCTTTTTGTTCTGTAGCATTAGGAATCCAAAAACCAACCCACTTGTTGCTTATTTTAAATCTTAGTAACGATCTTCACCCGACGCTATCACGTACCCTTCCTGCATTCCCTCGAGATCGACATTCGGGGAAGCTATTCACAAATTATTACTTGACAGCGACCCGTACACTTGCTGACGATGGATCATCCACAAATTCAACGCAAAAATTACCTTCGCCAATTCCAAGTAATGGACGAGGTAATTCCACTCGTGAGGCTTCAACTTCCTAGACCCAAAGGCTATCAAACTATCATGTTGCACCAACACGCAACCCAAACCGCATCGTGATGCGTCACTGAAAATCTGAAATCCTTCAGTCCCTTTAGGTAGACTTAGGAATGGTGATGTCATCAGCCTTTCCTTCAAAGTGTCAAACGCTTGACCGCACTCCTTAGTCGACGATAACTTTTGGTCCTTACGAGTCAACGAAGTGAGGGGTAGAGCTATCAGCGAAATGTTTTCCACAGATCTTCTATAATACCGGCTAGTCCAAGAAAACTCCTGACTTCCGCCACGGTTCTCAAAACTGGTCAATCTCTGATGGCCTCAACTTTTGTTGGATTCACCGCCACCGCATCACCACTAATCACATGGCCCAAAAATGCCACCTTCTCTAACCAGAGCTCGCATTTTGAGAACTTTGCATAAAACTGGTTCTCTGTCAACACTTACGAGACTATTCTCAAATGAGTCTCATGCTCCACCTCCGATTTGGAGTATACCAAAATATCGTCGATAAAGACGACAACAAAAGAGTTCAAGTATTCCCGAAATACTCGATTCATCAAATCCATGAAAACGGATGGTGCGTTTGTCAACCCGAACGACATCACCGAGAACTCAAAGTGACCATACCTCATAACAGAAGCTGTTTTAGGTATATGCTCGTCTCGAATTCGCAATTGATAGTACCCTGACTTCAAGTCCAACTTAGAATACACCACCGACCCCACAAACTGGTCGAACAGGTCATCTATCTGAGGAATCATATAATTATTCTTGACAGTTATTTTGTTCAACTCTCGATAGTTTATGCACAACCACATACTACCATCCTTATGCTTTATGAATAGCACTGGAGCGCTCCATGGTGAAGAACTGGGTCTAATATACCCCTGCTCCAACAATTCCTGCAACTGCACCTTGAGTTCAGCCAACTCCTTTGGTGCCATCCTAAAAGGAGGACATGACACCGGCCTAGACCCTAACACTAACTCAATCAAGAAATCAATCTCTCGTCGAGGAGGTGCTCCAAGAAGCTCCTCAGGAAACACATCCTCGAATTCCACCACAACCGGCAAGTTTCCAAGGGATAACTTGGAAAGTCAAACTTCCAACAATGCTACAAGAGCTACTCCTCCCTGTTTAATTACCCGCACCAACTACATGACTGAAATCAGGGAACATGCCACTCCACTAAGGCCCTCAAATGTAACTTCTGCCCGCCCTTCGCTTCATAGGGTCACCACCTTAGATGGGCATTCAATATTGGCACGCTGTTCTGCAAGCCAGTCCATTCCCAATATCACATCGAAATAAACCTGCAGTAGAATTGTTGCTACCAACACAAAGTCAACTACACCTACACTCCAACAAATGTGCCCCTTCGCCCCAGTAGTCATAGAAGACCCATTGGGCATGCAGACCTTCAGCTATGCGTCCACCGAGAATGACTCAAATCCAATTCTCCAGATAAAGCTTTCCACAAGAAATGAGGGCGACGCTCCCGTATCAAGCAACACCCTAGCGGGGTATCTGAAAACTAACACAAAGCCTAAAATGTAGGCAACAAAAATAAACGATCTTGAAAGTCTAAAGCAGCAAATAACAACACTTAAACTTTACGTACCTGTCACCACATCGGGTTGGCAGATTGTTTCCTGCTGCCCAAGGTTATAAGCCCTTAGTGGCACGGGTTGGTAACGTGAAGCGCTAGACTCCGCCATCTTTCCTTTCTCTGTTGCGCTAGGCCCGGAGTGCACCGACTGCTCTTGCCTCGGCTCCTGCTCAGCGCCACCTTCAGTACAGAAACGAGCTATGTGGCCTGGCTTACCACACTTGTAGCACGATAATGGTCCCATGAAGCGAGACCCCCCTAACGTCGTACTCTTCTTCTCCCAATTCTTGTAGGGATGGGACTTCTTATTCCACTTACTTCCATCAGACTTTCCTTGAGATTGAGAAGGCTTTACTCTCCCTTCTTGGTGCAAAACCCTTACAACATTGGGTTCGCTCCATATCGCTTTCCAACATTCTGGAAGACTCAACCATCTCATTGAAACCAACATTCTTCATAGCTATGAGGGGTTGTCTCAGATTCTCCCTCAGCCCATGGTAGAAGAGGTTGTCCCTCTCCACATTGTTAGCCATTGTCATTCCAGCATAACGACCGAGCCGAGTAAACTCGTGAACATACTCGTCTGCCGTCTTGTCCCGCTACACCAAGTGCAGAAATTGCCTCTGAAGGTCTAACCTTGTCGATACGGGAATATACTTCTTCAAGAAAGCATTCCTGAACTCCTCCATGGATGGGGTGCGTCTAGGAAACTTGCGACCGCTATGGCTCACCCACCACAGCATAGCATCACCTTCCAACATGAAACTTGCAAACTCAGACTGCTTCTCTACTGGCGTCACTACTGCCTTAGCAGTTCTTGAATCCTAGCCCACCAATCCTCCACATCAGTCGCAGGCCGACTCCCTTGAACGTTGGAGAATGGAAGCTTATAAAATATTTCATTTGTGGGTCTCTGTGCCAGACAACCACTCTTTCAGCCAACAACTCGGCTTGCCTGGCTCCTCTGCCTGGCACGACAGTTGCCACATCCGGGGTAGAAGGAGTTGCTACCTGTGCAATAGGGGTCACAACTTGTACTGCTGCGGCAGCTCGGCCTACCACCATTGCTTCTGCGAGCATGCGACAGAAATTAATCGGCGTTACCCCCATGCCCAAAGGACCCTGAGAAGTAGCACTTCTCGCCGAAGGCTCTTCTCGTGGCATCGACATCACCGCCTCGTCACTTGCACCCTTCATAAAAAGTAAAGTAGAACAAGAATCAGCATCTAGTCATACAACTAGACACAAGAACACTCATAGTCCTGCGATACTCCTAGGTTGATAACTTCACTATGCAATCTGATTACGATATTTGACCACGAATCTTTACCTTGGACAGTAACCTCCCTATGATACCAAATTATAACACCTCCCGTGTAATGACCGTATAATATGGGTCCGGCCGGGGCCCCACAACATACAAACTCCACAGCTTCAGCATTATAAGATGATATAAACTACCCAACCTCAAAACTCGGACATCAACAGCGAAAACATACAAACAAAACTAGAAGTTCTACACCAAAGCAAGAGTATCAAAATGGCCTTAAGGCCTTACACATCATAAGTCCAAGACTAAAACAACATTAAATAATAGTAATGTGCGTACGCACTCATAGGCAACCTCGGCATGCAAGCCGGATTACATATCATGGAGCATATCATTCAATCATAATATGTGTAAATATAAGAAAGCTTACTTCATGAGGCTTGGGCCTTTTTGGCCTATGAGCTTGCTCCTGCTTGCGATCCTTGCCCTGTAAAAATTGGTGGTAATGTGGGTCAGCAAAGGCTGACCTCAACTATATAACCAACACATCTCCTCCCGGCCGTCCCTAACGGACCCCGAGGTACACCATCACCATGCAGGTCAGCACTTCACATACAATATACAATAACATGTAAAGTTATAAAACAGGTTTGGATGTCTCATATAACAAACATGTTTCTATGTTGAGCATGTAATATAAAGGTGCCTACAATGCAGCATGAATGCAATCCTGGGTTTCACCCAAGGCGCCCTAAAGTGTATGCTTCTAACACATCATGACATCGGGCACTTCCAATTTCCCCATCGGCGTTCAAGCCGCAAACACAAGGGTACTCTAATTTCCTCCAACGACATACAAGCCGCCACACGGAACTCTTGCCTAGGCCCCACCGACACACGAGTCTCAAACCTCGGTCTTGCTTGCAAGATCTGACTTCTCACATCAGGATTTCGCCATTTGAACAAATCAGTGATAAGATCCCTTGCTAAACTCCACCCGTTCGCGACGAACCAGGCCCGACTCCAATATCGGGACCAAGTCCACTGAAGGAGACCCAGCGAGACCTAGCTGGGATCGTCCGGGCTTGTCCAAAGCTTGGTGATCTCGTCAGTTCCACAAAAGGGGACTTGTCTCGTCGGGACACTCTCCACACATGACTTGCAACATCACCGGCTAGCCAGCCTACTACAGACACAAACCATGTCTTGTCACATCATAATCCCATGCCTTTCCGACCTGAATCCAACATTTATTCCGTACCATCGTAATACCCCCGCATGTACTCTAATTTCCACCCATTCTGGTTCTGGCCACACGTACTCACACGAAAAGGGGGCAAAACACCATCACATACGACGTCATGCCGCTAACAAATTTCAACACAATCCTTAAGGCTCGCTATGCAACATCAACGAGTAGGTCTAATGATCGCGACTACGCCTTCACTCACAATTCCGAATCCACTAACGGAGCAGATCTCTAATGCAATATCATGCTTGGGACGGACACAATCGACCAAACGGCTACTCTTGAACCATGGAAACCCGAATCCCTCTCAATGGAGAGATTTGGTGCCTAGAATGCTTGAAAGAAAGCAAGAAAAGTGTAGATGTCATGCACGCATCCTAAAACTGAGAGGAGAAGTGTCGTTACCCTTTGACACCTCCCTAGCCATGAGATCTTGCTTTGCACGGATGAAAACGAGCGCCTCCACGTCCTCTCCATAGATCTGGCCTCGAAATGACGATCGAAGGTCTAAAGCTTTGTCAATTGCAGAAGGAAGCTCTCTTCTTCCTCCTCCTAACTCTCTCACCCAAACCCTAAGTCCACTCCAAAATGAGGAGAAATGAGGAGAAATCCCGCTCGTCCCATCTTAAGCCCTTTGGGCGGAAAATACTGGGCCCTTAAATCAGATTTGAACTATCTGTCTACCTATCCGTTCGACGGTTCGTCGAAGTAACCTACCATGGAGTTCGATGTTCATTGAAAGAATACGACACCACAAACCTCCCCAAACTCATTCGACGATTGTGAAACCCGTTCGACTCGTCGAACCCGTTCGACATTCGTCGAACCCGTTTGACTCGTCGAACCCATTTGACGTTCGTCGAACCAACTCGTGTGTAACACCTACATCCGTTACATGACATATAATAGAAGGTCCGTCCGGGGCCCCACACTATAAATCATAAACAGACAACAGGGTTACATGTTAAAATCAAAGATTACAACACGCATCCTAACTCATAGCATTCTGGCAGAAGAATTAGGGGTAATACTTGAACTCAAGAAACATGAATGTCCACTATATATAAACATTAATGTATACAACATACACCAAATGTTTGTCCTTAAAGCCTTATAGATATCTTTTACAAGTGTGGATTACATATATCGGCACACAGGAAGGCCACATATGAAAATAGGAAAACTTTTATATGTTTCTCCTACGAGGGCCAGCATAGCAGCAACAACAGCAACAAGGGCTTTAGCTCACTCTTTTCCCCTTGGCTCTCCAGCACCAGCAAGGGGACAAACCACTGCAATGGTGGCAAACAAAGCAACGGTCATCATTCAACTGACAAATTTATAATGACCCTACCCCTTACCCGGGGCAGCGGTATTCCTTCCCTGCAGGCATAGCATTTCACAAGCAGATATAAAACAAGATGTGCACTCATGCACCATCAATATATCACAAACATCGACCACATGGCCCGATGCTCCACGCACATAGGGCATATTTTGGTGTACCGGAAAACCAGGGTCCCACCACCGTTCTCAGGTCTCAAACCCAACGGTAAAACTTGAGCATTCATGCTCTATGTCCCACGACCGGAGACTTTTGTCTTAAAGGAGAATATCCCAAGACTCTCATGATGTGCTCCTAATGAAGCCATTCACTTAGGCACTCAAGTTAGACAACCAACAAGCGGAGATAGTTCAGCCCTTGCCCGTTGCTCAAATCTACAGTTCAATGTCTAGACTGACGCGGGTCGGCATCGCCTTATTCGTCCGACTCAATGGCCTTTAAGTGTACATAGCTCACAATAGCCATACTGTCCTCGAAGGACTGACTTCACAATCACATGTTAGCTAGGAGCTATTGCCAGCGACAATCATGATCGCCTGATGTTATCGACAAAACTCTCTTTTTGTACCTAGCCCAAACCATATCTAGACCAACTATCCAGAAAGCCTACAGCTACATGAAGTGCCAGAAACACTGGACTTTCAAAACATACATCACATGCACTTCGATGGTATTTTCCAGGAATTCCACTCCAGTACTTCCTCCAACTCCACTTCACTGATACAACCCACCGACTCCACACAACACTCATTTATACTCGGAGTCTTCTCTGGTGTGCAAAATGAAACATCACCAATCCAGACCAACCTGTCCAGATGGGCTTCACACAGTATACCTATTCTGTACTACAGATTTTCGGATCAATATGCAAGACTTCTTGGGGATTTCAAGAATCAACCCTACGGAAATCCCTAAACATTCCACCATGTGGTGGGAGAAATCCATGCGTATGCCAAATAAGGTCAAATGTCCAAGGAAGAAGATCGCTACCCTTGAAGATCTCTTTGGAGCCATAACAAATCTTTTCCACGCAGATGGAAACGATTGCCTCACTTTCCCCTTCGCGATTCTAGCATCGGCTCTTGATTCCAGCCCCAAGATCTCCTCCAGCAACTGAATCACTCCACTCAAACATAGGGAAGAAAAAGAGAGGAAATGCAAGATTGATTTCCTGAAGCCTTTCCTCTACCGATAAGGACTAGGTTGTACCCCAGCCGCACGATCAAACCCAGCAAAACACATCAATAGCTTGTATCGAAGCTTAAAAGTACATCACTGCTCATTGGCATCACACCAGCCACTTGACATGAGTCACCGCTCGGCCATATCCACATTTTCCGCCAAATCATCGAACGGGATTGATATCGTCGACCGAACTTTGTCGATCGGGAATACGTTCATCGAACGGGTTTGATACACATAAAAGGCCACAATCGTCGAACTCAGCTTGACATTCGACATTTTCGTCGAGCTTTGCTCGATGAACCGCCTGACATGTTCGTCGAGCTCCGCTCGACGATCTTCGTCACACTCTGCTCGACGAACTTAGTCAAGCTCCGCTCGAAGATATTTGTTGAGCTCTGCTCGATGATTTTCGTTGATCTCCGTTCGACAATTTTCATATTCTCATCAACCCCGATTTTGGGGTGTTACAATCCTCCCCTCCTTATAGAAATTTCATCCCGAAATTTAATGCAGCAAATCAGTAACAAAGATGTTACAACAAACATTTTCTTCAACAAAAAAAATGTTACAACATTTTAGCTAAACAGCTCGGTTAATTGAACACGCATGGCATGCTCCAGCTCCCAAATTAGCTCTTCATGGCCACAGTTGTCCCACCGGACCTTGACCATCCCGATTGTCTTGTTCCGCAGCTGCTAAACGCTTTATCCTCGATCTGAATGGGCCTAACCTTCGTTGTTAACCAATATTCGACTGGTACGTGCTCATTCGCAATCACTTGAGTTGGATCTTATACGGCTTTTCGAAGCACTGATATGTGGAACACATCATGCAATCCATTCAATTCTGCCGAAAGAGCTGCGATATGCAGCTTCTCCAACTCGTTCCACTACTTCGAACAGACCAAGATACCTCAGTCTTAATTTTTTCAAGCGCTGAATCCTGGACACGCCCTTGAGAGCTTTGATTTTCAGGTATACCCATTCGCCAACTACAAACTCTATGTTTCGATGCTTGGCATTATAGTACTTTGCCTGCCGGTCTTAGGCAATCAATAGCCTCTCCCGAATAGAACGTCTTGCCGAATTAGCCTCTTGGAGTTCCTTACGACTATACAACTTAGATTCACATGTTTCCGACCAAGCTATCGGTGTACGACACTTGCTACCATACAAAGTGTAACACCCCAAATCCCAGGATTGGGAAAAGTTGGGTGACATGGCCTGAGACACGGGCGTGTCCCAGGGCATGTCCTGCTCGGGTGAGTAGGCGGTGAGTGTTCGAAGAAATTCTATTCTGCGAATAATGAGGGAACAAGGCCTCTGACACAGGCGTGTCTGGGGCCGTGTTTGCCTCTGCTCGACGAACTTTGTTCGATGAAGTTGAGCTGGGGGCGTGTCTGCTGCCGTTTATTGGCACACGGCCTGGGACACAGGCGTGTCACAGGCCGTGTTCTTTGTGGGATGCGCCAAAGGCATTGAGTCCTGGTGAACACGGGTACGACACGGCTGTGTCTTTGGGTATACGGCCTGTGACACGAGCGTGTCATTGGCAGTATCCCGATCGGGTTGAAGTTGATTTTGTGTAGCATGATGTATACGGCCATAGACAAGGGCGTGTCTGGAGTCATGTCAGGTAATACGGCCTGTGACACGGGCATGTCACATGGCTGTGTACTGGTCTGACTAAGTCGGCTATGTACCGCTTAAGGTACACGGCCTGTGACACGGGCATGTCACAGGCCGTGTAAGGCAAGATTTATCCTTTTGTGGCAAAATCATGGCCGTCCATTTCCTCAGCTGAGATCCAATGGCTGAGAATCCTCCCTGTGTTCTTAAGGCTGAAAATGAGATGTGAATTCTCATTTTAATTTTTACTATCCTCTTTCTACAAAGTTAGAGAGAGAGGAAGAAGGAGGAGGAGGGGAAGGAGCCAGCCACCGGTGAAGCTGTGGAGTTCATGTTCACAATCCAAGGCTAGCGTTGGGAAGGCGCAGCCGCTGCGGTGCTTTCCAACTGACTAGGAATCCATGGCTCCGAACCGTTCTTCAAGGGTAACGACTTTTCTTCCTCGCCATGTAAAGACATCCTTTTTGGCATGTGCATCTGATTCCCCCACCAGAGGGTGGATTGATATGGGAGTCCCTTGGATTGATTCATGGAATCCCCAATCATTTGGCATATAGATCCGAAAATGGAGTACGGAATAGGCATACTGTGTGAATCCCATCTGGATAGGTTGGTCTGGATTGGTAATGTTGCATATATGCACCGGAGAAGACTCTGCGATGAAACGTGTAGGTTAGGAGTCGACGGGTTGACCTGTGAAGGGTAGTAGCAGGAAGTAATGGAGTGGTAGTCCAGGAAATACCGTATAATGATTATGTTGAATGGGTTGTACCTGTCAAGGGTTGTAACAGTAAGTACTGGATTGGATGTCCGGGAAAAGTCCCGTAATGTTTGTGATGTTCAATGTGTTGGACCTGTGAAGGGTAGTAGCAGGAAGTACTGGATTGAAATCCAGGAAAATACCCTTGATACCTTTGATATTTACCGGGTTGAACCTGTGAAGGGTAGTAGCAGGAAGTACTTGATTGGATTTCGAGGAAAAGACACATAATGTTTGTAATGCTTATGACACTTGATGGGTAGTGCTTGTGAAGGGTAGTAGCATGAAGTAATAGCTTGGTAGTCCAGGAAAATACCCTCAAGTCGATGTTATGAATGTACTGTAACACACTAGAATTTTGCAAAATTTGGGTGACACGGCCTGGGACACGGGCGTATCCCAGGGCATGTCCTTCTTGGGTGAGCAGTCGGCGAGTGGTAGACAAAACTTTGGTTGACGATTGTCGAGTGCATAGAACACGGCCTGTGACACGGGCATGTCCTTGAACTCAGCTCGACAAAGTTGAGCTGGGGAATGTCTAGTACAGTGTATGGGCATACGGCCTAGGACACGGGCGTGTCACAGTCCGTGTGACTCTCGGGTTGATTTCGATGTTGTGCAGCCTGAAGAACACAGCCACAAACACGTGCGTGGTTGAAGGCATGTCAGGTGACACCGCTCGTGATACAGGCGTGTCACATGGTTGTGTCACTTGATTTGATAAGTCAGTTGAGCATTGCTTGAGGCACACGGCCTTGAATACGGCCGTGTCATAAGCCGTGTCAGGCAAAAATGTGATCTTGTGGCAAAATCGTGGCCGTCCATTTTCTTCAACTGGGATCTAACAGCTGAGAGTCCTACCTGCTTCCTTAAGGCCGAAAACTGAGAAAGAATTCTCATTATGTTTAGTGCCTTCATCTTTCTAAAAACTTAGAAAGAGAAATGGAGAGGAAGAAGGAGGAGGAGGAGGAAGTGTGGCTGATCACTGGTGGAGCTTGAGAGTGTCAAGCTGAGATACGAGGCCATATTTTTGGAGGAAAAGCTATTGCGGTTCTTTCTAGCTAGCTAGGAGCTCATGGCACCGAAGCGGTGTTCAAGGGCAACGACCTTTCTTCCTGGCCATGTGAAGGCTTCCTTTTGGCATGTGCATATGATTCCCCCACCAGAGGGTGGCTTGTTGTGGGAGTCCTTTGGGTTGATTCATGGAATACCCAATCATTTCGCATATAGATCCGGAAATGGAGTACGGAATAGGCATGTTGTGTGAAGCCCATCTAGACAGGTTAGTCTGGATTTGTGATGTTTCATATACGAACCGGAGAAGACTTCGTGATGAACATGTAGTTTAGGAGTCGACGGGTTGGACCTGTGAAGGGAAGTAGCAGGAAGTACTGGATTAGAAGTCTAGGAAATACCCTTTGTAATGCTTGATGGTCATGGGTAGACCTGTGAAAGGGAGTAACAGGAAGTACTCGCGTGGTAAGCCAGGAAAAGACCCTTAACATTTGTGATTTGCGGGATCATACCTGTGAAGGGTAGTAGCAGGAAGTACTGGTGTGCCCAGGAAAGACCCGCTGATGCGGTGATATGAAATGGGTGGAAGAGTAAGTACTGGTGCGCCCAGGAAAGCACGCAGGCTTTAATGCCAAATAGGTTCGGTGAAACCGACCCGCGCCTTTATATAGCTGCGAGTACGCTATGCTCGGCGATGGCAAGGAGATTTGAGCAACCGGGGTGATCCGACCTGCGTTATGTCCGTCCGACGCGAGACTAGAAAATACTGACTGTTGGAGCACATAGCGAGAGTCATAGGCCTGCGCACCATGACATAATGGAGGCTATGTGCCAATCACGGTGCATTATGACTAGAATTCCGGATGCACGCCACGGAGTGAAATTCTCAATGTTTTACCGTTGGGTTCCAACCCTGATACGGTGGTGGGACCTTGGTTCGAGGGTACACTAAGAAGGTGCCGTGAGTGCACGGATCGTTGGCCGCTTGGCTGATAATTGTGATGGAATGTATGTGCGTGAGAGAACATTGTATGAAATATATATGCTTGTGAAATGCTATGCCTGCAGTAAAGGATTACCACTGCCACGGGAAAGGGGTAGAGTCGTTATAATTTGGTCAGCTGAATGCTGACCGTTGCCTGTTTGCCACTGATGGGTGGGCTATCCCTGTGCAGGTGCTGGAGAGCCAAGCGGGACACAGAAAGGCTGAAGTCCCTGCTGTTGTTGTTGTTGCTGCTGCTAGCCCTTGATGGCTATATGAAAAACTGCTATGTTTC